>JARYGA010012470.1:0-29562 GCA_030545235.1 Helianthus tuberosus | reverse complement strand
AGGTCTGGTGGCAAGAAAAACTGCTTCTAGGAGGTTGTCAAGTGTTTTCGCTAGAAGATTCCATTCTTGGGTGATTGGTTTGGCCCTTGTTCCTGTAACTAGAATCCAAGCCCGGTATATCCCATTTTAATTTTACACCATTGTGAACCTTACGCCTTTTTTACTCTCTGATCGAGGTTCTCGGTATTAAAAATATTCGTAAACTAAATCACACATGTATATGTTGATATTTAAGAGATATACAGTCAAGAAAATCAAGAGCAATGGTGATATATATATGCGGATTAGACACCAAAAAAAAAACACTCAACAAATGAATACAATTTAAGGAATGTGTTTAGTGACGGCATCAGATTCGTAATTGATGGAGAAAGGTCTGGTGGCAAGAAAAGCTGCTTCTAGAGGTTGTCAAGTGTTTTCGCTCGACGATTCCATTCTTAGGTGGTTGGTTTGGCCCTTGTTCCTGTAACTCGAATCCTAGCCCGATATATCCCATTTTAATTTTACACCATTGTGAACCTTACGCCTTTTTTACTCTCAGATCGAGGTTCTCGGCATTGAAAAAACTTCGTAAACTAAATCACACGTGTATATGTTGATATTTAAGAGATATACAGTCAAGAAAATCAAGGGCAATGGTGATATATATGCGGATTAGACACCAAAAAAACACACAACAAATGGCTACAATTTAAGGAATGTGTTTAGTGACGGCATCAGGTTCCTAATTGATGGAGAAAGGTCTGGTGGCAAGAAAAACTGCTTCTAGGAGGTTGTCAAGTGTTTTCGCTAGAAGATTCCATTCTTGGGTTGTTGGTTTGGCCCTTGTTCCTGTAACTAGAATCCAAGCCCGGTATATCCCATTTTAATTTTACACCATTGTGAACCTTACGCCTTTTTTACTCTCTGATCGAGGTTCTCGGTATTAAAAATATTCGTAAACTAAATCACACGTGTATATGTTGATATTTAAGAGATATACAGTCAAGAAAATCAAGGGCAATGGTGATATATATATGCGGATTAGACACAAAAAAAAAACACTCAACAAATGGCTACAATTTAAGGAATGTGTTTAGTGACGGCAACAGATTCGTAATTGATGGAGAAAGGTCTGGTGGCAAGAAAAGCTGCTTCTAGAGGTTGTCAAGTGTATTCGCTCGACGATTCCATTCTTAGGTGGTTGGTTTGGCCCTTGTTCCTGTAACTCGAATCCTAGCCCGATATATCCCATTTTAATTTTACACCATTGTGAACCTTACGCCTTTTTTACTCTCAGATCGAGGTTCTCGGCATTGAAAAAACTTCGTAAACTAAATCACACGTGTATATGTTGATATTTAAGAGATATACAGTCAAGAAAATCAAGGGCAATGGTGATATATATGCGGATTAGACACCAAAAAAACACACAACAAATGGCTACAATTTAAGGAATGTGTTTAGTGACGGCATCAGGTTCCTAATTGATGGAGAAAGGTCTGGTGGCAAGAAAAACTGCTTCTAGGAGGTTGTCAAGTGTTTTCGCTAGAAGATTCCATTCTTGGGTGGTTGGTTTGGCCCTTGTTCCTGTAACTAGAACCCAAGCCCGGTATATCCCATTTTAATTTTACACCATTGTGAACCTTACGCCTTTTTTACTCTCTGATCGAGGTTCTCGGTATTAAAAATATTCGTAAACTAAATCACACGTGTATATGTTGATATTTAAGAGATATACAGTCAAGAAAATCAAGGGCAATGGTGATATATATATGCGGATTAGACACCAAAAAAAAACACTCAACAAATGGCTACAATTTAAGGAATGTGTTTAGTGACGGCATCAGATTCGTAATTGATGGAGAAAGGTCTGGTGGCAAGAAAAGCTGCTTCTAGAGGTTGTCAAGTGTATTCGCTCGACGATTCCATTCTTAGGTGGTTGGTTTGGCCCTTGTTCCTGTAACTCGAATCCTAGCCCGATATATCCCATTTTAATTTTACACCATTGTGAACCTTACGCCTTTTTTACTCTCAGATCGAGGTTATCGGCATTGAAAAAACTTCGTAAACTAAATCACACGTGTATGTGTTGATATTTAAGAGATATACAGTCAAGAAAATCAAGGGCAATGGTGATATATATGCGGATTAGACACTAAAAAAAAACACTCAACAAATGGCTACAATTTAAGGAATGTGTTTAGTGACGGCATCAGATTCCTAATTGATGAAGAAAGGTCTGTTGGCAAGAAAAGCTGCTTCTAGGAGGTTGTCAAGTGTTTCGCTCGACGATTCCATTCTTGGGTGGTTGTTTTGGCTCTTGTTCCTGTAACTCGAATCCTAGCCCGGTATATCCCATTTTATTTTTACACCATTGTGAACCTTACGCCTTTTTTACTCTCTGATCGAGGTTCTCGCATTGAAAAATCTTCGTAAACTAAATCACACGTGTATATGTTGACATTTAAGAGATATACAGTCAAGAAAATCAAGGGAAATGGTGATATTTATGCGGATTAGATACAAAAAAAAAACACTCAACAAATGGCTACAATTTAAGGAATGTCTTTAGTGACGGCATCAGGTTCCTAATTGATGGAGAAAGGTCTGGTGGCAAGAAAAACGGCTTCTAGGAGGTTGTCAAGTGTTTTCGCTAGAAGATTCCATTCTTGGGTGGTTGGTTTGGCCCTTGTTCCTGTAACTAGAATCCAAGCCCGGTATATCCCATTTTAATTTTACACCATTGTGAACCTTACGCCTTTTTTACTCTCTGATCGAGGTTCTCGGTATTAAAGATATTGGTAAACTAAATCACACGTGTATATGTTGATATTTAAGAGATATACAATCAAGAAAATCAAGGGCAATGGTGATATATATGCGGATTAGACACCAAAAAAAGCACTCAACAAATGGCTACAATTTAGGGAATGTGTTTAGTGACGGCATCAGATTCCTAATTGATGAAGAAAGGTCTGTTGGCAAGAAAAGCTGTTTCTAGGAGGTTGTCAAGTGTTTTCGCTCGACGATTCCATTCTTGGGTGGTTGGTTTGGCTCTTGTTCCTGTAACTCGAATCCTAGCCCGGTATATCCCATTTTAATTTTACACCATTGTGAACCTTACGCCTTTTTTACTCTCTGATCAAGGTTCTCGCATTGAAAAATCTTCGTAAACTAAATCACACGTGTATATGTTGACATTTAAGAGATATACAGTCAAGAAAATCAAGGGCAATGGTGATATTTATGCGGATTAGATACAAAAAAAAACACTCAACAAATGGCTACAGTTTAAGGAATGTGTTTAGTGATGGCATCAGGTTCCTAATTGATGGAGAAAGGTCTGGTGGCAAGAAAAACTGCTTCTAGGAGGTTGTCACGTGTTTTCGCTAGAAGATTCCATTCTTGGGTGGTTGGTTTGGCCCTTGTTCCTGTAACTAGAATCCAAGCCCGGTATATCCCATTTTAATTTTACACCATTGTGAACCTTACGCCTTTTTTACTCTCTGATCGAGGTTCTCGGTATTAAAAATATTCGTAAACTAAATCACACGTGTATATGTTGATATTTAAGAGATATACAGTCAAGAAAATCTAGGGCAATGGTGATATATATATGCGGATTAGACACAAAAAAAAAAACACTCAACAAATGGCTACAATTTAAGGAATGTGTTTAGTGACGGCATCAGATTCGTAATTGATGGAGAAAGGTCTGGTGGCAAGAAAAGCTACTTCTAGAGGTTGTCAAGTGTTTTCGCTCGACGATTCCATTCTTAGGTGGTTGGTTTGGCCCTTGTTCCTGTAACTCGAATCCTAGCCCGATATATCCCATTTTAATTTTACACCATTGTGAACCTTACGCCTTTTTTACTCTCAGATCGAGGTTCTCGGCATTGAAAAAACTGCGTAAACTAAATCACACGTGTATATGTTGATATTTAATAGATATACAGTCAAGAAAATCAAGGGCAATGGTGATATATATGCGGATTAGACACCAAAAAAAACACTCAACAAATGGCTACAATTTAAGGAATGTGTTTAGTGACGGCATAGATTCCTAATTGATGAAGAAAGGTCTGTTGGCAAGAAAAGCTGCTTCTAGGAGGTTGTCAAATGTTTTCGCTCGATGATTCCATTCTTGGGTGGTTGTTTTGGATCTTGTTCCTGTAACTCGAATCCTAGCCCGGTATATCCCATTTTAATTTTACACCATTGTGAACCTTACGCCTTTTTTACTCTCTGATCGAGGTTCTCGCATTGAAAAATCTTCGTAAACTAAATCACACGTGTATATGTTGACATTTAAGAGATATACAGTCAAGAAAATCAAGGGCAATGGTGATATTTATGCGGATTAGATACAAAAAAAAAACACTCAACAAATGGCTACAATTTAAGGAATGTGTTTAGTGACGGCATCAGGTTCCTAATTGATGGAGAAAGGTCTGGTGGCAAGAAAAACTGCTTCTAGGAGGTTGTCAAGTGTTTTCGCTAGAAGATTCCATTCTTGGGTGGTTGGTTTGGCCCTTGTTCCTGTAACTAGAATCCAAGCCCGGTATATCCCATTTTAATTTTACACCATTGTGAACCTTACGCCTTTTTTGCTCTCTGATCAAAGTTCTCGGTATTAAAAATATTCGTAAACTAAATCACACGTGTATATGTTGATATTTAAGAGATATACAGTCAAGAAAATCAAGGGCAATGGTGATATATATGCGGATTAGACACAAAAAAAAACACTCAACAAATGGCTACAATTTAAGGAATGTGTTTAGTGACGGCATCAGATTCCTAATTGATGAAGAAAGGTCTGTTGGCAAGAAAAGCTGCTTCTAGGAGGTTGTCAAGTGTTTTCGCTCGACGATTCCATTCTTGGGTGGTTGTTTTGGCTCTTGTTCCTGTAACTCGAATCCTAGCCCGGTATATCCCATTTTAATTTTACACCATTGTGAACCTTACGCCTTTTTTACTCTCTGATCGAGGTTCTCGCATTGAAAAAACTTCGTAAACTAAATCACACGTGTATATGTTGATATTTAAGAGATACACAGTCAAGAAAATCAAGGGCAATGGTGATATATATATGCGGATTAGACACCAAAAAAAAAACACACAACAAATGGCTACAATTTAAGGAATGTGTTTAGTGACGGCATCAGATTCGTAATTGATGGAGAAAGGTCTGGTGGCAAGAAAAGCTGCTTCTAGAGGTTGTCAAGTGTTTTCGCTCGACGATTCCATTCTTAGGTGGTTGGTTTGGCCCTTGTTCCGGTAACTCGAATCCTAGCCCGATATATCCCATTTTAATTTTACACCATTGTGAACCTTACGCCTTTTTTACTCTCAGATCGAGGTTCTCGGCATTGAAAAATCTTCGTAAACTAAATCACACGTGTATCAACACATTTAAGAGATATACAGTCAAGAAAATCAAGGGCAATGGTGATATATATGCGGATTAGACACCAAAAACAAAACACTCAACAAATGGCTAAAATTTAAGGAATGTGTTTAGTGACGGCATCAGGTTCCTAATTGATGGAGAAAGGTCTGGTGGCAAGAAAAACTGCTTCTAGGAGGTTGTCAAGTGTTTTCGCTCGACGATTCCATTCTTGGGTGGTTGGTTTGGCCCTTGTTCCTGTAACTAGAATCCAAGCCCGGTATATCCCATTTTAATTTTACACCATTGTGAACCTTACGCCTTTTTTACTCTCTGATCGAGGTTCTCGGTATTGAAAAATATTCGTAAACTAAATCACACGTGTATATGTTGATATTTAAGAGATATACAGTCAAGAAAATCAAGGGCAGTGGTGATATACATATGCGGATTAGACACCAAAAAAAACACTCAACAAGTGGCTACAATTTAAGGAATGTGTTTAGTGACGGCATCAGATTCGTAATTGATGGAGAAAGGTCTGGTGGCAAGAAAAGCTGCTTCTAGGAGGTTGTCAAGTGTTTTCGCTCGACGATTCCATTCTTAGATGGTTCGTTTGGCCCTTGTTCCTGTAACTCGAATCCTAGCCCGGTATATCCCATTTTAATTTTACACCATTGTGAACCTTACGCCTTTTTTACTCTCTGATCGAGGTTCTCGGCATTGAAAAATCTTTGTAAACTAAATCACACGTGTATATGTAGATATTTAAGAGATATACAGTCAAGAAAATCAAGGGCAATGGAGATATATATGCGGATTAGACACAAAAAAAAACACTCAACAAATGGCTACAATTTAAGGAATGTGTTTAGTGACGGCATCAGATTTATAATTGAGGGAGAAAGGTCTGGTGGAAAGAAAAGCTGCTTCTTGGAGGTTGTCAAGTGTTTTCGCTCGACGATTCCATTCTTGGGTGGTTGGATTGACCCTTTTTCCTTTAACTCGAATCCTAGCCCGGTATATCCCATTTTAATTTTACACCATTGTGAACCTTACGCCTTTTTTACTCTCTGATCACGGTTCTCGGCATTGAAAAATCTTTGTAAACTAAATCGCACGTGTATATGTTGATATTTAAGAGATATACAGTCAAGAAAATCAAGGGTAATGGTGATATATATGCGGATTAGAGAAAAAAAACACTTAACAAATGGCTACAATTTAAGGAATGTGTTTAGTGACGGCATCAGATTCCTAATTGATGGAGAAAAGTCTGGTGGTAAGAAAAGCTGCTTCTAGGAGGTTGTCAAGTGTTTTCGCTCGACGATTCCATTCTTGGGTGGTTGGTTTGGCCCTTGTTCTTGTAACTCGAATCCTAGCCCGGTATATCCCATTTTAATTTTACACCATTGTGAACCTTACGCCTTTTTTACTCTCTGATCGAGGTTCTCGCATTGAAAATATCCGTAAACTAAATCACACGTGTATATGTTGACATTTCAGAGATATACAGTCAAGAAAATCAAGGGCAATGGTGATATATATGCGGATTAGACACAAAAAAACACTCAACAAATGGCTACAATTTAAGGAGTGTTTAGTGACGACATCAGATTTCTAATTGATGGAGAAAGGTCTGGTGGAAAGAAAAGCTGCTTCTTAGAGGTTGTCAAGTGTTTTCGCTCGACGATTACATTTTTGGGTGGTTGGTTTGACACTTTTTCCTGTAACTCAAATCCTAGCCCGGTATATCCCATTTTAATTTTACACCATTGTGAACCTTACGCCTTTTTTGCTCTCTGATCGAGGTTCTCGGCAATGAAAAATCTTCGTAAACTAAATTACACGTGTATATGTTGATATTTAAGAGATATATAGTCAAGAAAAGCAAGGGCAATGGTGATATATATGCGGATTAGACACAAAAAAAACACTCAACAAATGGCTACATTTTAAGGAATGTGTTTAGTGACGGCATCAGATTCCTAATTGATGAAGAAAGGTCTGGTGGCAAGAAAAGCTGCTTCTAGGAGGTTGTCAAGTGTTTTTGCTTGACGATTCCATTCTTGGGTGGTTGGTTTGGCCCTTGTTCCTGTAACTCGAATCCTAGCCCGGTATATCCCATTTTAATTTTACACCATTTTGAACCTTACGCCTTTTTTACTCTCTGATCGAGGTTCTCGCATTGAAAAATCTTCGTAAACTAAATCACACGTGTATATGTTGATATTTAAGAGATATACAGTCAAGAAAAGCAAGGGCAATGGTGATATATATGCGGATTAGACACAAAAAAAACACTCAACAAATGGCTACATTTTAAGGAACGTGTTTAGTGACGGCATCAGATTCCTAATTGATGAAGAAAGGTCTGGTGGCAAGAAAAGCTGCTTCTAGGAGGTTGTCAAGTGTTTTCGCTTGACGATTCCATTCTTGGGTGGTTGGTTTGGCCCTTGTTCCTGTAACTCAAATCCTAGCCCGGTATATCCCATTTTAATTTTACACCATTGTGAACCTTACGCCTTTTTTACTCTCTGATCGAGGTTCTCGGCATTGAAAAATCTTTGTAAACTAAATCACACGTGTATATGTTGATATTTAAGAGATATACAGTCAAGAAAATCAAGGGCAATGGGGATATATATGCGGATTAGACACAAAAAAAAAACACTCAACAAATGGCTACATTTTAAGGAACGTGTTTAATGACGGCATCAGATTCCTAATTGATGAAGAAAGCTCTAGTGGCAAGAAAAGATGCTTCTAGGAGGTTGTCAAGTGTTTTCGCTTGACGATTCCATTCTTGGGTGGTTGGTTTGGCCCTTGTTCCTGTAACTCAAATCCTAGCCCGGTATATCCCATTTTAATTTTACACCATTGTGAACCTTACGCCTTTTTTACTCTCTGATCGAGGTTCTCGCATTGAAAAATCTTCGTAAACTAAATCACATGTGTATATGTTGACATTTAAGAGATATACAGTCAAGAAAATCAAGGGCAATGGTGATATATATGCGGATTTGACACAAAAAAACACTCAACAAATGGCTACAATTTAAGGAATGTGTTTAGTGACGGCATCTAATTCTAATTGATGGAGAAAGGTCTGGTGGAAAGAAAAGCTGCTTCTAGGAGGTTGTCATGTGTTTTCGCTCGGCGATTCCATTCTAGGGTGGTTGGTTTGACCCTTGTTCCTGTAACTCGAATCCTAGCCCGGTATATCCCATTTTAATTTTACACCATTGTGAACCTTACGCCTTTTTTACTCTCTGATCGCGGTTCTCGGCATTGAAAAATCTTTGTAAACTAAATCACACGTGTATATGTTGATATTTAAGAGATATACAGTCAAGAAAATCAAGGGTAATGGTGATATATTTGCGGATTAGACACAAAAAAAACACTTAACAAATGGCTACAATTTAAGGAATATGTTTAGTGACGGCATCAGATTCCTAATTGATGAAGAAAGGTCTGGTGGCAAGAAAAGCTGCTTCTAGGAGGTTGTCAAGTGTTTTCGCTTGACGATTCCATTCTAGGGTGGTTGGTTTGACCCTTGTTCCTGTAACTCGAATCCTAGCCCGGTATATCCCATTTTAATTTTACACCATTGTGAACCTTACGCCTTTTTTACTCTCTGATCGCGGTGCTCGGCATTGAAAAATCTTTGTAAACTAAATCACACGTGTATATGTTGATATTTAAGAGATATACAGTCAAGAAAATCAAGGGTAATGGTGATATATATGCGGATTAGACACAAAAAAAACACTTAACAAATGGCTACAATTTAAGGAATGTGTTTAGTGACGGCATCAGATTCCTAATTGATGGAGAAAGGTCTGGTGGTAAGAAAAGCTGCTTCTAGGAGGTTGTCAAGTGTTTTCGCTCTACGATTCCATTCTTGGGTGGTTGGTTTGGCCCTTGTCCCTGTAACTCGAATCCTAGCCCGGTATATCCCATTTTAATTTTACACCATTGTGAACCTTACGCCTTTTTTACTCTCTGATCGAGGTTCTCGACATTGAAAAATCTACGTAAACTAAATCACACGTGTATATGTTGATATTTAAGAGATATACAATCAAGAAATTCAAGGGCAATGGTGATATATATGCGGATTAGACACCAAAAAAACACTCAACAAATGGCTACAATTTAAGGAATGTGTTTTGTGACGGCATCAGATTCCTAATTGATGGTGAAAGGTCTGGTGGCAAGAAAAGCTGCTTCTAGGAGGTTGTAAAGTGTTTTTGCTCGACGATTCCATTCTTAGGTGGTTGGTTTGGCCCTTATTCCTGTAACTCGAATCCTAGCCCTGTATATCTCATTTTAATTTTACACCATTGTGAACCATACGCCTTTTTTACTCTCTGATCGAGGTTCTCGGCATTGAAAAATCTTCGTAAACTAAATCACACGTGTATATGTTGACATTTAAGAGATATACAGTCAAGAAAATCAAGGGCAATGGTGATATATATGCAGTTTAGACACCCACAAAAAACACTCAACAAATGGCTACAATTTAAGGAATGTGTTTAGTGACGGCATCAGGTTCCTAATTGATGGAGAAAGGTCTGGTGGCAAGAAAAACTGCTTCTAAGAGGTTGTCAAGTGTTTTCGCTTGACGATTCCATTCTTGGGTGGTTGGTTTGGCCCTTGTTCCTGTAACTCGAATCCTAGCCCGGTATATCTCATTTTAATTTTACACCATTGTGAACCTTACGCCTTTTTTACTCTCTGATCGCGGTTCTCGGCATTGAAAAATCTTTGTAAACTAAATCACACGTGTATATGTTGATATTTAAGAGATATACAGTCAAGAAAATCAAGGGTAATGGTGATATATATGCGGATTAGACACAAAAAAAACACTCAACAAATGGCTACATTTTAAGGAACGTGTTTAGTGACGGCATCAGATTCCTAATTGATGAAGAAAGGTCTGGTGGCAAGAAAAGCTGCTTCTAGGAGGTTGTCAAGTGTTTTCGCTTGACGATTCCATTCTTGGGTGGTTGGTTTGGCCCTTGTTCCTGTAACTCGAATCCTAGCCCGATATATCCCATTTTAATTTTACGCCATTGTGAACCTTACGCCTTTTTTACTCTCTGATCGAGGTTCTCGCATTGAAAAATCTTTGTAAACTAAATCACTCGTGTATATGTTGATATTTAAGAGCTATACAGTCAAGAAAAGCAAGGGCAATGGTGATATATATGCGGATTAGACACAAAAAAAACACTCAACAAATGGCTACATTTTAAGGAACGTGTTTAGTGACGGCATCAGATTCCTAATTGATGAAGAAAGGTCTGGTGGCAAGAAAAGCTGCTTCTAGGAGGTTGTCAAGTGTTTTCGCTTGACGATTCCATTCTTGGGTGGTTGGTTTGGCCCTTGTTCCTGTAACTCAAATCCTAGCCCGGTATATCCCATTTTAATTTTACACCATTGTGAACCTTACGCCTTTTTTACTCTCTGATCGAGGTTCTCGGCATTGAAAAATCTTTGTAAACTAAATCACACGTGTATATGTTGATATTTAAGAGATATACAGTCAAGAAAATCAAGGGCAATGGTGATATATATGCGGATTAGACACAAAAAAAAACACTCAACAAATGGCTACATTTTAAGGAACGTGTTTAATGACGGCATCAGATTCCTAATTGATGAAGAAAGCTCTAGTGGCAAGAAAAGCCGCTTCTAGGAGGTTGTCAAGTGTTTTCGCTTGACGATTCCATTCTTGGGTGGTTGGTTTGGCCCTTGTTCCTGTAACTCAAATCCTAGCCCGGTATATCCCATTTTAATTTTACACCATTGTGAACCTTACGCCTTTTTTACTCTCTGATCGAGGTTCTCGCATTGAAAAATCTTCGTAAACTAAATCACATGTGTATATGTTGACATTTAAGAGATATACAGTCAAGAAAATCAAGGGCAATGGTGATATATATGCGGATTTGACACAAAAAAACACTCAACAAATGGCTACAATTTAAGGAATGTGTTTAGTGACGGCATCTGATTCTAATTGATGGAGAAAGGTCTGGTGGAAAGAAAAGCTGCTTCTAGGAGGTTGTCATGTGTTTTCGCTCGGCGATTCCATTCTAGGGTGGTTGGTTTGACCCTTGTTCCTGTAACTCGAATCCTAGCCCGGTATATCCCATTTTAATTTTACACCATTGTGAACCTTACGCCTTTTTTACTCTCTGATCGCGGTTCTCGGCATTGAAAAATCTTTGTAAACTAAATCACACGTGTATATGTTGATATTTAAGAGATATACAGTCAAGAAAATCAAGGGTAATGGTGATATATATGCGGATTAGACACAAAAAAACACTTAACAAATGGCTACAATTTAAGGAATGTGTTTAGTGACGGCATCAGATTCCTAATTGATGGAGAAAGGTCTGGTGGTAAGAAAAGCTGCTTCTAGGAGGTTGTCAAGTGTTTTCGCTCTACGATTCCATTCTTGGGTGGTTGGTTTGGCCCTTGTCCCTGTAACTCGAATCCTAGCCCGGTATATCCCATTTTAATTTTACACCATTGTGAACCTTACGCCTTTTTTACTCTCTGATCGAGGTTCTCGACATTGAAAAATCTACGTAAACTAAATCACACGTGTATATGTTGATATTTAAGAGATATACAATCAAGAAAATCAAGGGCAATGGTGATATATATGCGGATTAGACACCAAAAAAACACTCAACAAATGGCTACAATTTAAGGAATGTGTTTTGTGACGGCATCAGATTCCTAATTGATGGTGAAAGGTCTGGTGGCAAGAAAAGCTGCTTCTAGGAGGTTGTAAAGTGTTTTTGCTCGACGATTCCATTCTTAGGTGGTTGGTTTGGCCCTTATTCCTGTAACTCGAATCCTAGCCCTGTATATCTCATTTTAATTTTACACCATTGTGAACCATACGCCTTTTTTACTCTCTGATCGAGGTTCTCGGCATTGAAAAATCTTCGTAAACTAAATCACACGTGTATATGTTGACATTTAAGAGATATACAGTCAAGAAAATCAAGGGCAATGGTGATATATATATGCGGATTAGACACAAAAAAAAACACTCAACAAATGGCTACAATTTAAGGAATGTGTTTAGTGACGGCATCAGATTCGTAATTGATGGAGAAAGGTCTGGTGGCAAGAAAAGCTGCTTCTAGGAGGTTGTCAAGTGTTTTCCCTCGACGATTCCATTCTTAGGTGGTTGGTTTGGCCCTTGTTCCTGTAAGTCGAATCCTAGCCCGATATATCCCATTTTAATTTTACACCATTGTGAACCTTACGCCTTTTTTACTCTCTGATCGAGGTTCTCGGCATTGAAAAATCTTCGTAAACTAAATCACACGTGTATATGTTGATATTTAAGAGATATACAGTAAAGAATATCAAGGGCAATGGTGATATATATGCGGATTAGACACCAAAAAAACACTCAACAAATGGCTACAATTTATGGAATGTGTTTAGTGACGGCATCAGATTCCTAATTGATGAAGAAATGTCTGTCGGCAAGAAAAGCTGCTTCTAGGAGGTTGTCAAGTGTTTTCGCTCGACGATTCCATTCTTGGGTGGTTGGTTTGGCCCTTGTTCCTGTAACTCGAATCCTAGCCCGGTATATCCCATTTTAATTTTACACCATTGTGAACCTTACGCCTATTTTACTCTCTGATCGAGGTTCTCGCATTGAAAAATCTTCGTAAACTAAATCACACGTGTATATGTTGACATTTAAGAGATATACAGTCAAGAAAATCAAGGGCAATGGAGATATATATGCGGATTAGATAAAAAAAACACTCAACAAATGGCTACAATTTAAGGAATGTGTTTAGTGACGGCATCAGATTTCTAATTGATGGAGAAAGGTCTGGTGGAAAGAAAAGCTGCTTCTTGGAGGTTGTCAAGTGTTTTCGCTCGACGATTCCATTCTTGGGTGGTTGGTTTGACCCTTTTTCCTGTAACTCGAATCCTAGCCCGGTATATCCCATTTTAATTTTACACCATTGTGAACCTTACGCCTTTTTTACTCTCTGATCATGGTTCTCGGCATTGAAAAATCTTTGTAAACTAAATCACACGTGTATATGTTGATATTTAAGAGATATACAGTCAAGAAAATCAAGGGTAATGGTGATATATATGCGGATTAGACACAAAAAAAACACTTAACAAATGGCTACAATTTAAGGAATGTGTTTAGTGACGGCATCAGATTCCTAATTGATGGAGAAAGGTCTGGTGGGAAGAAAAGCTGCTTCTAGGAGGTTGTCAAGTGTTTTCGCTCGACGATTCCATTCTTGGGTGGTTGGTTTGGCCCTTGTTCTTGTAACTCGAATCCTAGCCCGGTATATCCCATTTTAATTTTACACCATTGTGAACCTTACGCCTTTTTTACTCTCTGATCGAGGTTCTCGGCATTGAAAAATCTTCGTAAACTAAATCACACGTGTATATGTTGATATTTAAGAGATATACAGTCAAGAAAATCAAGGGCAATGGTGATATATATGCGGATTAGACACCAAAAAAAAAACACTCAACAAATTGCTACAATTTAAGGAATGTGTTTAGTGACGGCATCAGGTTCCTAATTGATGGAGAAAGGTCTGGTGGCAAGAAAAACTGCTTCTAAGAGGTTGTCAAGTGTTTTCACTTGACGATTCCATTCTTGGGTGGTTGGTTTGGCCCTTGTTCCTGTAACTAGAATCCTAGCCCGGTATATCCCATTTTAATTTTACACCATTGTGAACCTTACGCCTTTTTTAATCTCTGATCAAGGTTCTCGGCATTGAAAAATCTTCGTAAACTAAATCACACGTGTATATGTTGATATTTAAGAGATATACAGTCAAGAAAATCAAGGGCAATGGTGATATATATGCGGATTAGACACCAAAAAAAAAACACTCAACAAATTGCTACAATTTAAGGAATATGTTTAGTGACGGCATCAGGTTCCTAATTGATGGAGAAAGGTCTGGTGGCAAGAAAAACTGCTTCTAAGAGGTTGTCAAGTGTTTTCACTTGACGATTCCATTCTTGGGTGGTTGGTTTGGCCCTTGTTCCTGTAACTAGAATCCTAGCCCGGTATATCCCATTTTAATTTTACACCATTGTGAACCTTACGCCTTTTTTAATCTCTGATCAAGGTTCTCGGCATTGAAAAATCTTCGTAAACTAAATCACACGTGTATATGTTGATATTTAAGAGATATACAGTCAAGAAAATCAAGGGCAATGGTGATTTATATGCGGATTAGACACCGAAAAAAACACCCAACAAATGGCTACAATTTAAGGAATGTGTTTAGTGATGGCATCAGATTCCTAATTGATAGATAAGGGTCCGGTGGTATGAAAAGCTGCTTCAAGGAGGTTATCAAGTGTTTTCGCTCGACGATTCCATTCTTGGGTGGTTGGTTTGGCCCTTGTTCTTGTAACTCAAATCCTAGCCCGATATATCCCATTTTAATCTTACACCATTGTGAACCTTACGCCTTTTTTACCCTCTGATCGAGGTTCTCGGCATTGAAAAATCTTCGTAAACTAAATCACACGTGTATATGTTGATATTTAAGAGATATACAGTCAAGAAAATCAAGGGCAATGGTGATATATATATATGCGGATTAGACACAAAAAAAAACACTAAACAAATGGCTACAATTTAAGGAATGTGTTTAGTGACGACATCAGATTCGTAATTGATGGAGAAAGGTCTGGTGGCAAGAAAAGCTACTTCTAGGAGGTTTTCAAGTGTTTTCGCTCGACCGTTCCATTCTTGGGTGGTTGGTTTGGCCCTTGTTCTTGTAACTCGAATCCTAGCCCGGTATATCCCATTTTAATTTTACACCATTGTGAACCTTACGCCTTTTTTACTCTCTGATCGAGGTTCTCGGCATTGAAAAATCTTCGTAAACTAAATCACACGTGTATATGTTGATATTTAAGAGATATACAGTCAAGAAAATCAAGGGCAATGGTGATATATATGCGGATTAGACACCAAAAAAAAAACACTCAACAAATTGCTACAATTTAAGGAATGTGTTTAGTGACGGCATCAGGTTCCTAATTGATGGAGAAAGGTCTGGTGGCAAGAAAAACTGCTTCTAAGAGGTTGTCAAGTGTTTTCACTTGACGATTCCATTCTTGGGTGGTTGGTTTGGCCCTTGTTCCTGTAACTAGAATCCTAGCCCGGTATATCCCATTTTAATTTTACACCATTGTGAACCTTACGCCTTTTTTAATCTCTGATCAAGGTTCTCGGCATTGAAAAATCTTCGTAAACTAAATCACACGTGTATATGTTGATATTTAAGAGATATACAGTCAAGAAAATCAAGGGCAATGGTGATATATATGCGGATTAGACACCAAAAAAAAAACACTCAACAAATTGCTACAATTTAAGGAATATGTTTAGTGACGGCATCAGGTTCCTAATTGATGGAGAAAGGTCTGGTGGCAAGAAAAACTGCTTCTAAGAGGTTGTCAAGTGTTTTCACTTGACGATTCCATTCTTGGGTGGTTGGTTTGGCCCTTGTTCCTGTAACTAGAATCCTAGCCCGGTATATCCCATTTTAATTTTACACCATTGTGAACCTTACGCCTTTTTTAATCTCTGATCAAGGTTCTCGGCATTGAAAAATCTTCGTAAACTAAATCACACGTGTATATGTTGATATTTAAGAGATATACAGTCAAGAAAATCAAGGGCAATGGTGATTTATATGCGGATTAGACACCGAAAAAAACACCCAACAAATGGCTACAATTTAAGGAATGTGTTTAGTGATGGCATCAGATTCCTAATTGATAGATAAGGGTCCGGTGGTATGAAAAGCTGCTTCAAGGAGGTTATCAAGTGTTTTCGCTCGACGATTCCATTCTTGGGTGGTTGGTTTGGCCCTTGTTCTTGTAACTCAAATCCTAGCCCGATATATCCCATTTTAATCTTACACCATTGTGAACCTTACGCCTTTTTTACCCTCTGATCGAGGTTCTCGGCATTGAAAAATCTTCGTAAACTAAATCACACGTGTATATGTTGATATTTAAGAGATATACAGTCAAGAAAATCAAGGGCAATGGTGATATATATATATGCGGATTAGACACAAAAAAAAACACTAAACAAATGGCTACAATTTAAGGAATGTGTTTAGTGACGACATCAGATTCGTAATTGATGGAGAAAGGTCTGGTGGCAAGAAAAGCTACTTCTAGGAGGTTTTCAAGTGTTTTCGCTCGACCGTTCCATTCTTGGGTGGTTGGTTTGGCCCTTGTTCTTGTAACTCGAATCCTAGCCCGGTATATCCCATTTTAATTTTACACCATTGTGAACCTTACGCCTTTTTTACTCTCTGATCGAGGTTCTCGGCATTGAAAAATCTTCGTAAACTAAATCACACGTGTATATGTTGATATTTAAGAGATATACAGTCAAGAAAATCAAGGGCAATGGTGATATATATGCGGATTAGACACCAAAAAAAAAACACTCAACAAATTGCTACAATTTAAGGAATGTGTTTAGTGACGGCATCAGGTTCCTAATTGATGGAGAAAGGTCTGGTGGCAAGAAAAACTGCTTCTAAGAGGTTGTCAAGTGTTTTCACTTGACGATTCCATTCTTGGGTGGTTGGTTTGGCCCTTGTTCCTGTAACTAGAATCCTAGCCCGGTATATCCCATTTTAATTTTACACCATTGTGAACCTTACGCCTTTTTTAATCTCTGATCAAGGTTCTCGGCATTGAAAAATCTTCGTAAACTAAATCACACGTGTATATGTTGATATTTAAGAGATATACAGTCAAGAAAATCAAGGGTAATGGTGATATATATGCGGATTAGACACAAAAAAAACACTTAACAAATGGCTACAATTTAAGGAATGTGTTTAGTGACGGCATCAGATTCCTAATTGATGGAGAAAGGTCTGGTGGGAAGAAAAGCTGCTTCTAGGAGGTTGTCAAGTGTTTTCGCTCGACGATTCCATTCTTGGGTGGTTGGTTTGGCCCTTGTTCTTGTAACTCGAATCCTAGCCCGGTATATCCCATTTTAATTTTACACCATTGTGAACCTTACGCCTTTTTTACTCTCTGATCGAGGTTCTCGGCATTGAAAAATCTTCGTAAACTAAATCACACGTGTATATGTTGATATTTAAGAGATATACAGTCAAGAAAATCAAGGGCAATGGTGATATATATGCGGATTAGACACCAAAAAAAAAACACTCAACAAATTGCTACAATTTAAGGAATGTGTTTAGTGACGGCATCAGGTTCCTAATTGATGGAGAAAGGTCTGGTGGCAAGAAAAACTGCTTCTAAGAGGTTGTCAAGTGTTTTCACTTGACGATTCCATTCTTGGGTGGTTGGTTTGGCCCTTGTTCCTGTAACTAGAATCCTAGCCCGGTATATCCCATTTTAATTTTACACCATTGTGAACCTTACGCCTTTTTTAATCTCTGATCAAGGTTCTCGGCATTGAAAAATCTTCGTAAACTAAATCACACGTGTATATGTTGATATTTAAGAGATATACAGTCAAGAAAATCAAGGGCAATGGTGATATATATGCGGATTAGACACCAAAAAAAAAACACTCAACAAATTGCTACAATTTAAGGAATATGTTTAGTGACGGCATCAGGTTCCTAATTGATGGAGAAAGGTCTGGTGGCAAGAAAAACTGCTTCTAAGAGGTTGTCAAGTGTTTTCACTTGACGATTCCATTCTTGGGTGGTTGGTTTGGCCCTTGTTCCTGTAACTAGAATCCTAGCCCGGTATATCCCATTTTAATTTTACACCATTGTGAACCTTACGCCTTTTTTAATCTCTGATCAAGGTTCTCGGCATTGAAAAATCTTCGTAAACTAAATCACACGTGTATATGTTGATATTTAAGAGATATACAGTCAAGAAAATCAAGGGCAATGGTGATTTATATGCGGATTAGACACCGAAAAAAACACCCAACAAATGGCTACAATTTAAGGAATGTGTTTAGTGATGGCATCAGATTCCTAATTGATAGATAAGGGTCCGGTGGTATGAAAAGCTGCTTCAAGGAGGTTATCAAGTGTTTTCGCTCGACGATTCCATTCTTGGGTGGTTGGTTTGGCCCTTGTTCTTGTAACTCAAATCCTAGCCCGATATATCCCATTTTAATCTTACACCATTGTGAACCTTACGCCTTTTTTACCCTCTGATCGAGGTTCTCGGCATTGAAAAATCTTCGTAAACTAAATCACACGTGTATATGTTGATATTTAAGAGATATACAGTCAAGAAAATCAAGGGCAATGGTGATATATATATATGCGGATTAGACACAAAAAAAAACACTAAACAAATGGCTACAATTTAAGGAATGTGTTTAGTGACGACATCAGATTCGTAATTGATGGAGAAAGGTCTGGTGGCAAGAAAAGCTACTTCTAGGAGGTTTTCAAGTGTTTTCGCTCGACCGTTCCATTCTTGGGTGGTTGGTTTGGCCCCTGTTCCTGTAACTCGAATCCTAGCCCGGTATATCCCATTTTAATTTTACACAATTGTGAACCTTACGCCTATTTCACTCTCTGATCAAGGTTCTCGGAATTGAAAAATCTTCGTAAACTAAATCACACGTGTATATGTTGATATTTAAGAGATATACAATCAAGAAAATCAAGGGCAATGGTGATATATATGCGGATTATACACCAAAAAAAAACACTTAACAAATGGCTACAATTTAAGTATTGTGTTTAGTTATGGTATCAGATTCCTAATTGATGGAGAAATGTCTGGTGGCAAGAAAAGCTGCTTCTAGGAGGTCGTCAAGTGTTTTCGCTCGACGATTCCATTCTTGGGTGGTTGGTTTGGCCCTTGTTCCTGTAACTCGAATCCTAGCCCGGTATATCCCATTTTAATTTTACACCATTGTGAACCTTACGCCTTTTTTACTCTCTGATCGAGGTTCTCGGCATTGAAAACTCTTCGTAAACTAAATCACACGTGTATATGTTGATATTTAAGAGATATACAATCAAGAAAATCAAGGGAAATGGTGATATATATATGCGGATTAGACACCAAAAAAACACTCAACAAATGGCTACAATTTAAGGAATGTGTTTAGTGACGACATCAGATTCGTAATTGATGGAGAAAGGTCTGGTGGCAAGAAAAGCTACTTCTAGGAGGTTTTCAAGTGTTTTCGCTCGACCGTTCCATTCTTGGGTGGTTGGTTTGGCCCCTGTTCCTGTAACTCGAATCCTAGCCCGGTATATCCCATTTTAATTTTACACAATTGTGAACCTTACGCCTATTTCACTCTCTGATCAAGCTTCTCGGAATTGAAAATCTTCGTAAACTAAATCACACGTGTATATGTTGATATTTAAGAGATATACAATCAAGAAAATCAAGGGCAATGGTGATATATATGTGGATTAGACACCAAAAAAAACACTTAACAAATGGCTACAATTTAAGTATTGTGTTTAGTTATGGTATCAGATTCCTAATTGATGGAGAAATGTCTGGTGGCAAGAAAAGCTGCTTCTAGGAGGTCGTCAAGTGTTTTCGCTCGACGATTCCATTCTTGGGTGGTTGGTTTGGCCCTTGTTCCTGTAACTCGAATCCTACCCCGGTATATCCCATTTTAATTTTACACCATTGTGAACCTTACGCCTTTTTTACTCTCTGATCGAGGTTCTCGGCATTGAAAACTCTTCGTAAACTAAATCACACGTGTATATGTTGATATTTAAGAGATATACAATCAAGAAAATCAAGGGAAATGGTGATATATATATGCGGATTAGATACCAAAAAAACACTCAACAAATGGCTACAATTTAAGGAATGTGTTTAGTGACGACATCAGATTCGTAATTTTTGGAGAAAGGTCTGGTGGCAAGAAAAGCTGCTTCTAGGAGGTTGTCAAGTGTTTTCGCTTGACGATTCCATTCTTGGGTGGTTGGTTTGGCCCTTGTTCCTGTAACTCGAATCCTAGCACGGTATATCCCATTTTAATTTTACACCATTGTGAATCTTACGCCTTTTTTACTCCCTGATCGAGGTTCTCGGCATTGAAAAATCTTCGTAAACTAAATCAAACGTGTATATGTTGATATTTAGGAAATAGATAGTCAAGAAAATCAAGGGCAATGGTGATATATATATGCGGATTAGACACAAAAAAAAAGCACTCAACAAATGGCTACAATTTAAGGAATGTGTTTAGTGATGGCATCAGATTCCAAATTCATGGTGAAAGGTCTGGTGGCAAGAAAAACTGCTTCTAAGAGGTTGTCAAGTGTTTTCACTTGACGATTCCATTCTTGGGTGGTTGGTTTGGCCCTTGTTCCTGTAACTAGAATCCTAGCCCGGTATATCCCATTTTAATTTTACACCATTGTGAACCTTACGCCTTTTTTAATCTCTGATCGAGGTTCTCGGGATTGAAAAATCTTCGTAAACTAAATCACACGTGTATATGTTGATATTTAAGAGATATACAGTCAAGAAAATCAAGGGCAATGGTGATTTATATGCGGATTAGACACCGAAAAAAACACCCAACAAATGGCTACAATTTAAGGAATGTGTTTAGTGACGGCATCAGATTCCTAATTGATGGATAAGGGTCTGGTGGTAAGAAAAGCTGCTTCAAGGAGGTTATCAAGTGTTTTCGCTCGACGATTCCATTCTTGGGTGGTTGGTTTGGCCCTTGTTCTTGTAACTCAAATCCTAGCCCGATATATCCCATTTTAATCTTACACCATTGTGAACCTTACGCCTTTTTTACCCTCTGATCGAGGTTCTCGGCATTGAAAAATCTTCGTAAACTAAATCACACGTGTATATGTTGATATTTAAGAGATATACAGTCAAGAAAATCAAGGACAATGGTGATATATATATATGCGGATTAGACACAAAAAAAAACACTAAACAAATGGCTACAATTTAAGGAATGTGTTTAGTGACGGCATCAGATTCGTAATTGATGGAGAAAGGTCTGGTGGCAAGAAAAGCTACTTCTAGGAGGTTTTCAAGTGTTTTCGCTCGACCGTTCCATTCTTGGGTGGTTGGTTTGGCCCCTGTTCCTGTAACTCGAATCCTAGCCCGGTATATCCCATTTTAATTTTACACAATTGTGAACCTTACGCCTATTTCACTCTCTGATCAAGGTTCTCGGAATTGAAAAATCTTCGTAAACTAAATCACACGTGTATATGTTGATATTTAAGAGATATACAATCAAGAAAATCAAGGGCAATGGTGATATATATGCGGATTATACACCAAAAAAAACACTTAACAAATGGCTACAATTTAAGTATTGTGTTTAGTTATGGTATCAGATTCCTAATTGATGGAGAAATGTCTGGTGGCAAGAAAAGCTGCTTCTAGGAGGTCGTCAAGTGTTTTCGCTCGACGATTCCATTCTTGGGTGGTTGGTTTGGCCCTTGTTCCTGTAACTCGAATCCTAGCCCGGTATATCCCATTTTAATTTTACACCATTGTGAACCTTACGCCTTTTTTACTCTCTGATCGAGGTTCTCGGCATTGAAAACTCTTCGTAAACTAAATCACACGTGTATATGTTGATATTTAAGAGATATACAATCAAGAAAATCAAGGGAAATGGTGATATATATATGCGGATTAGACACCAAAAAAACACTCAACAAATGGCTACAATTTAAGGAATGTGTTTACTGACGACATCAGATTCGTAATTGATGGAGAAAGGTCTGGTGGCAAGAAAAGCTGCTTCTAGGAGGTTGTCAAGTGTTTTCGCTCGACGATTCCATTCTTGGGTGGTTGGTTTGGCCCTTGTTCCTGTAACTCGAATCCTAGCACGGTATATCCCATTTTAATTTTACACCGTTGTGAATCTTACGCCATTTTTACTCTCTGATCGAGGTTCTCGGAATTGAAAAATCTTCGTAAACTAAATCAAACGTGTATATGTTGATATTTAAGAGATATATAGTCAAGAAAATCAAGGGCAATGGTGATATATATATGCGGATTAGACACAAAAAAAAAGCACTCAACAAATGGCTACAATTTAAGGAATGTGTTTAGTGATGGCATCAGATTCCAAATTCATGGTGAAAGGTCTGGTGGCAAGAAAAACTGCTTCTAAGAGGTTGTCAAGTGTTTTCACTTGACGATTCCATTCTTGGGTGGTTGGTTTGGCCCTTGTTCCTGTAACTAGAATCCTAGCCCGGTATATCCCATTTTAATTTTACACCATTGTGAACCTTACGCCTTTTTTAATCTCTGATCGAGGTTCTCGGCATTGAAAAATCTTCGTAAACTAAATCACACGTGTATATGTTGATATTTAAGAGATATACAGTCAAGAAAATCAAGGGCAATGGTGATTTATATGCGGATTAGACACCGAAAAAAAAACCCAACAAATGGCTACAATTTAAGGAATGTGTTTAGTGACGGCATCAGATTCCTAATTGATGGATAAGGGTCTGGTGGTAAGAAAAGCTGCTTCAAGGAGGTTATCAAGTGTTTTCGCTCGACGATTCCATTCTTGGGTGGTTGGTTTGGCCCTTGTTCTTGTAACTCAAATCCTAGCCCGATATATCCCATTTTAATCTTACACCATTGTGAACCTTACGCCTTTTTTACCCTCTGATCGAGGTTCTCGGCATTGAAAAATCTTCGTAAACTAAATCACACGTGTATATGTTGATATTTAAGAGATATACAGTCAAGAAAATCAAGGGCAATGGTGATATATATATATGCGGATTAGACACAAAAAAAAACACTAAACAAATGGCTACAATTTAAGGAATGTGTTTAGTGACGGCATCAGATTCGTAATTGATGGAGAAAGGTCTGGTGGCAAGAAAAGCTACTTCTAGGAGGTTTTCAAGTGTTTTCGCTCGACCGTTCCATTCTTGGGTGGTTGGTTTGGCCCCTGTTCCTGTAACTCGAATCCTAGCCCGGTATATCCCATTTTAATTTTACACAATTGTGAACCTTACGCCTATTTCACTCTCTGATCAAGGTTCTCGGAATTGAAAAATCTTCGTAAACTAAATCACAAGTGTATATGTTGATATTTAAGAGATATACAATCAAGAAAATCAAGGGCAATGGTGATATATATGCGGATTAGACACCAAAAAAAACACTTAACAAATGGCTACAATTTAAGTATTGTGTTTAGTTATGGTATCAGATTCCTAATTGATGGAGAAATGTCTGGTGGCAAGAAAAGCTGCTTCTAGGAGGTCGTCAAGTGTTTTCGCTCGACGATTCCATTCTTGGGTGGTTGGTTTGGCCCTTGTTCCTGTAACTCGAATCCTAGCCCGGTATATCCCATTTTAATCTTACACCATTGTGAACCTTACGCCTTTTTTACTCTCTGATCGAGGTTCTCGGCATTGAAAAATCTTCGTAAACTAAATCACACATGTATATGTTGATATTTAAGAGATATACAGTCAAGAAAATCAAGGGCAATGGTGATATATATAAGCGGATTAGACACCAAAAAAAACACTCAACAAATGGCTACAATTTAAGGAATGTGTTTAGTGACGGCATCAGATTCGTAATTGATGGAGAAAGGTCTGGTGGCAAGAAAAGCTACTTCTAGGAGGTTGTCAAGTGTTTTCGCTCGACGGTTCCATTCTTGGGTCGTTGGTTTGGCCCGTGTTCATATAACTCGAATCCTAGCCCGGTATATCCCATTTTAATTTTACACCATTGTGAACCTTACGCCTTTTTTACTCTCTGATAGAGGTTCTCGGCATTGAAAAATCTTCGTAAACTAAATCACACGTGTATATGTTGACATTTAAGAGATATACAGTCCAGAAAATCAAGGGCAATGTTGATATATATGCGGATTAGACACCAAAAAAAACACTCAATAAATGGCTACAATTTAAGGAATGTGTTTAGTGACGGCATCAGATTCCTAATTGACGGAGAAAGGTCTGGTGGCAAGAAAAGCTGCTTGCAGGAGGTTGTCAAGTGTTTTCGCTCGACGATTCCATTCTTAGGGTGGTTAGTTTGGCCCTTGTTCCTGTAACTCGAATCCTAGCCCGGTATATCCCATTTTAATTTTACATCATTGTGAACATTACACCTCTTTTACTCTCTGATCGAGGTTCTCGGCATTGAAAAATCTTCGTAAACTAAATCACACGTGTATATGTTGATATTTAAGAGATATACAGTCAAGAAAATCAAGGGCAATGGTGATATATATGCGGATTAGACACCAAAAAAAACAATCAATAAATGGCTACAATTTAAGGAATGTGTTTAGTGACGGCATCAGATTCCTAATTGATGGAGAAAGGTCTGGTGGCAAGAAAAGCTGCTTGTTGGAGGTTGTCAAGTGTTTTCGCTCGACGATTCCATTCTTAGGGTGGTTGGTTTGGCCCTTGTTCCTGTAATTCGAATCCTAGCCCGGTATATCCCATTTTAATTTTACACCATTGTGAACCTTACGCCTTTTTTACTCTCTGATCAACGTTCTCGGCATTGAAAAATCTTCGTAAACTAAATCACACGTGTATATGTTGATATTTAAGAGATATACAGTCAAGAAAATCAAGGGCATTGGTGATATATATGCGGATTAGACACCAAAATAAAAAAAAAACACTCAACAAATAGCACAAATTTAAGGAATGTGTTTAGGGACGGCATCAGATTTCTAATTGATGGAGAAAGGTCTGGTGGCAAGAAAAGCTGCTTCTAGGAGGTTGTCAAGTGTTTTCGCTCGACGATTCCATTCCTGGGTGGTTGGTTTGTCCCTTGTTCCTGAAACTCGAATCCTAGCCCGGTATATCCCATTTTAATTTTACACCATTGTGAACCTTACGCCTTTTTTACTCTCTGATGGAGGTTCTCGGCATTGAAAACTCTTCGTAAACTAAATTACACGTGTATATGTTGACATTTAAGAGATATACAGTTAAGAAAATCAACGACAATGGTGATATATATGCGGATTAGAGACCAAAAAAACACTCAACAAATGGCTACAATTTAAGGAATGTGTTTAGTGACGGCATCAGATTCCTAATTGATGGAGAAAGGTTTGGTGGCAAGAAAAGCTGCTTCTAGGAGGTTGTCAAGTGTTTTCGCTCGACGATTCCATTCTTGGGTGGTTGGTTTGACCCTTGTTCCTGTAACTCGAATCCTAGCCCGGTATATCCCATTTTAATTTTACACCATTGTGAACCTTACGCCTTTTTTACTCTCTGATCGAGGTTCTCGGCATTGAAAAGTCTTCGTAAACTAAATCACACATGTATATGTTGATATTTAAGACACATACAGTCAAGAAAATCAAGGGCAATGGTGATATATATGCGGATTAGACACCAAAAAAAACACTCAACAAATGGCCACAATTTAAGGAACGTGTTTAGTGAAGGCATCAAATTCCTAATTGATGGAGAATGGTATGGTGGTAAGAAAAGCTGCTTCTAGGAGGTTGTCGAGTGTTTTTGCTCGACGATTCCATTCTTGGGTGGTTGGTTTGGCCCTTGTTCCTGTAACTCAAATCCTAGCCCGATATATCCCATTTTAATCTTACACCATTGTGAACCTTACGCCTTTTTTACTCTCTGATGGAGGTTCTCGGCATTGAAAAATTTTCGTAAACTAAATCACACGTCTATATGTTGATATTTAAGAGATATACAGTCAAGAAAATCAAGGGCAATGGTGATATATATATGCGGATTAGACACCAAAAAAAAACACTCAACAAATGGCTACAATTTAAGGAATGTGTTTAGTGACGACATCAGATTCGTAATTGATGGAGAAAGGTCTGGTGGCAAGAAAAGCTACTTCTAGGTGGTTGTCAAGTGTTTTCGCTCGACGGTTCCATTCTTGGGTGGTTGGTTTGGCCCCTGTTCCTGTAACACGAATCCTAGCCTGGTATATCCCATTTTAATTTTACACAATTGTGAACCTTACGCCTTTTTCACTCTCTGATCAAGGTTCTCGGAATTGAAAAATCTTCGTAAACTAAATCACACGTGTATTTGTTGATATTTAAGAGATATACAATCAAGAAAATCAAGGGCAATGGTGATATATATGCGGATTAGACACCAAAAAAAACACTTAACAAATGGCTACAATTTAAGTATTGTGTTTAGTTATGGTATCAGATTCCTAATTGATGGAGAAATGTCTGGTGGCAAGAAAAGCTGCTTCTAGGAGGTTGTCAAGTGTTTTCACTCGACGATTCCATTCTTGGGTGGTTGGTTTGGCCCTTGTTCCTATCAGATTCCTAATTGATGGAGAAAGGTCTGGTGGTAAGAAAAGCTGCTTCTAGGAAGTTGTCAAGTGTTTTCGCTCGACGATTCCATTCTTGGGTGGTTGGTTTGGCCCTTGTTCCTGTAACTCAAATTCTAGCCCGGTATATCCCATTTTAATCTTACACCATTGTGAACCTTACGCCTTTTTTACTCTCTGATCGAGGTTCTCAGCATCGAAAAATCTTCATAAACTAAATCACACGTGTATATGTTGATCTTTAAGAGATATACAATCAAGAAAAATTAAGGGCAATGGTGATATATATGCGGATTAGACACAAAAAAAAAAACACTCAATAAATGGCTACAATTTAAGGAATGTGTTTAGTGACGGCATCAGATTCCTAATTGATGGAGAAAGGTCTGGTGGCAAGAAAAGCTGCTTGTAGGAGGTTGTCAAGTGTTTTCGCTCAACGATTCCATTCTTAGGGTGGTTGGTATGGCCCTTGTACCTGTAACTCGAATCCTAGCCCGGTATATCCCATTTAATTTTACATCATTGTGAACATTACACCTTTTTTACTCTCTGATCGAGGTTCTCGGCATTGAAAAATCTTCGTAAACTAAATCACACGTGTATATGTTGATATTTAAGAGATATACAGTCAAGAAAATCAAGGGCAATGGTGATATATATGCGGATTAGACACCAAAAAAAAACACTCAATAAATGGCTACAATTTAAGGAATGTGTTTAGTGACGGCATCAGATTCCTAATTGATGGAGAAAGGTCTGGTGGCAAGAAAAGCTGCTTGTTGGAGGTTGTCAAGTGTTTTCGCTCGACGATTCCATTCTTGGGTGGTTGGTTTGGCCCTTGTTCCTGTAACTCAAATTCTAGCCCGGTATATCCCATTTTAGTTTTACACCATTGTGAACCTTACGCCTTTTTTACTCTCTGATAGAGGTTCTCGGCATTGAAAAATCTTCGTAAACTAAATCACACGTGTATATGTTGACATTTAAGAGAGATACAGTCAAGAAAATCAAGGGCAATGGTGATATATATGCGGATTAGACACCAAAAAAAAAAACACTCAACAAATGGCTACAATTTAAGGAATGTGTTTAGTGACGGCATCAGATTCCTAATTGATGGAGAAAGGTCTGGTGGTAAGAAAAGCTGCTTCTAGGAGGTTGTCAAGTGTTTTCGCTCGACGATTCCATTCTTGGGTGGTTGGTTTGGCCCCTGTACCTGTAACTCGAATCCTAGCCCGGTATATCCCATTTTAATTTTACACAATTGTGAACCTTACGCCTTTTTCACTCTCTGATCAAGGTTCTCGGAATTGAAAAATCTTCGTAAACTAAATCACACGTGTATATGTTGATATTTAAGAGATATACAATCAAGAAAATCAAGGGCAATGGTGATATATATGCGGATTAGACACCAAAAAAAACACTTAACAAATGGCTACAATTTAAGTATTGTGTTTAGTTATGGTATCAGATTCCTAATTGATGGAGAAATGTCTGGTGGCAAGAAAAGCTGCTTCTAGGAGGTTGTCAAGTGTTTTCGCTCGACGATTCCATTCTTGGGTGGTTGGTTTGGCCCTTGTTCCTATCAGATTCCTAATTGATGGAGAAAGGTCTGGTGGTAAGAAAAGCTGCTTCTAGGAGGTTGTCAAGTGTTTTCGCTCGACGATTCCATTCTTGGGTGGTTGGTTTGGCCCTTGTTCCTGTAACTCAAATTCTAGCCCGGTATATCTAATTTTAATCTTACACCATTGTGAACCTTACGCCTTTTTTACTCTCTGATCGAGGTTCTCGGCATTGAAAAATCTTCATAAACTAAATCACACGTGTATATGTTGATCTTTAAGAGATATACAGTCAAGAAAAATCAAGGGCAATGGTGATATATATGCGGATTAGACACAAAAAAAAACACTCAATAAATGGCTACAATTTAAGGAATGTGTTTAGTGACGGCATCAGATTCCTAATTGATGGAGAAAGGTCTGGTGGCAAGAAAAGCTGCTTATTGGAGGTTGTCAAGTGTTTTCGCTCGACGATTCCATTCTTGGGTGGTTGGTTTGGCCCTTGTTCCTGTAACTCAAATTCTAGCCCGGTATATCCCATTTTAATTTTACACCATTGTGAACCTTACGCCTTTTTTACTCTCTGATAGAGGTTCTCGGCATTGAAAAATCTTCGTAAACTAAATCACACGTGTATATGTTGACATTTAAGAGAGATACAGTCAAGAAAATCAAGGGCAATGGTGATATATATGCGGATTAGACACCAAAAAAACACTCAACAAATGGCTACAATTTAAGGAATGTGTTTAGTGACGGCATCAGATTCCTAATTGATGGAGAAAGGTCTGGTGGCAAGAAAAGCTGCTTGTTGGAGGTTGTCAAGTGTTTTCGCTCGACGATTCCATTCTTAGGGTGGTTGGTTTGGCCCTTGTTCCTGTAACTCGAATCCTAGCCCGGTATATCCCATTTTAATTTTACACCATTGTGAACCTTACGCCTTTTTTACTCTCTTATCGAGGTTCTCGGCATTGAAAACTCTTCGTAAACTAAATTACACGTGTATATGTTGACATTTAAGAGATATACAGTTAAGAAAATCAACGACAATGGTGATATATATGCGGATTAGAGACCAAAAAAAACACTCAACAAATGGCTACAATTTAAGGAATGTGTTTAGTGACGGCATCAGATTCCTAATTGATGGAGAAAGGTCTGGTGGCAAGAAAAGCTGCTTCTAAGAGGTTGTCAAGTGTTTTCGCTCGACGATTCCATTCTTGGGTGGTTGGTTTGGCCCTTGTTCCTGTAACTCGAATCCTAGCCCGGTATATCCCATTTTAATTTTACACC
>JARYGA010012469.1:0-48533 GCA_030545235.1 Helianthus tuberosus | reverse complement strand
TAGGACCATGTATCTCGTCCAGGAGTAAGATACATCTCCTAAACCCTACGACCTCGAATGACATCTTTTATTTAAGCGCAGCTTGAGAACATGCACACACCTGCCAGATCCATTAATTTCCTGAAATACATGTAATTTAAAAATATCAACAAAAGTTGAGCGAGTTCATGTGTATGTGTATGAATAAACCTTTAAAGTATGTTTGTATGTATGTATGTCCCTGGTATGTAGCAATAAGGAAATAAAAGATCACCAATGGGTTGCAAAGCCAATGGTATGTGTGAAATGATGCAGGAAGACTCAAGCCTAGCAGATTTGTCTCCGGGATGAAGACATAGTCACCACATGGGCCACCCTGGTCCTCATGGGTGTGGGGTCGCTATACCCAAATAGATCTATCACTCATGTCCCTCGTTCCTACAATGAGGATTAATGGCCTTAAGTGTTATACCCACCACTCACATGATCAAGCAGTAACCCTCCTTAAGCTAATCATGCCATGTATAAAACGTTTGTAATAATTGTAACATGTATTTCACCCCCGGAGTATAAAACTGAAAACAGTTAAAAGAAAAGGGGAACATGAACTCACAGTATTGCGTCTTCAGGATCGTAACCCAAATCTCTTCAGCAAACCCGACTACCTACAGCGTACTAATGTCTATTAGACAAACGGGCCGTGCCTTGCCTTGCCTTAGTGTTTACGTTTTTGAGTTACGTTTGTTTTAAGTCCTCAATATTATTCCAAGTTATAATTACTTGTTAAAATAATAATTATTTTAACTTTAAGTTATATTTAGTTTTGGAATAATTGTTTAAACAGTATTTTGTAATAATATTTCTCAACTATTCATTTTCGTATTTCCTTCCCAAGGATGGGGGTATCTCATACATGTATATTCGTATTCTTATATTGGTATATCTTGCCTTGTATTGGCGTCGTATTCCGGTGTGTACGTATCTTAATAAATATCCCATATATATTCCCAAAACAATATATTTTCAAGTCTCACTTTAGAAAATATATATAAACTTATCTTGTCCGAAAATAATGTATTCCAAGAAAAAAATATATATATATTTTTCTCAAAAATCATATATCTTCTAAATATTCTAAGGAAAACATATTTTTATTTTCGCAAAAATAATATATTTTTCTCCTTGTCAAAATATGATATAACTTTGTAATATTCACAAAAATCATATTTTCATTTCTTGCATCCAAAATAATATTTACCAAAAATATGTTTATAACGGTATTTTCCGGAATATTTTGTAAGTTACGTTCTATCGTTCGGTTTCACAATATTAAGTGTGTAACTTGTGTAATTATTCCTTTGTGATTTTTGGTATTATTTTTTATTGTAGATTCTTGGTATTTTGTAAAGTTATTTTACTTTAAATCCTAAAATAACATAACTATTACATCAAGGATACAAATAATCACACGCAATGTGTTATTAATGTAAATATATATTCTAAATACATATTTAGTTATTTTTATTTATAAAAGCCACCCTCCAATACTTGTATTTTTGTAACAAAATTTATGGCAAAGTTTACATTGAAAACCATAGTTTAAAACACACTTGTAAATATTTGTTTAGAAAATATTTTTCTAAGTGTTTGTATTTTTAGAAAATTTCGCCATAGTTTCCCCTAAAATGGAGGTGTCCATGCTATTAAAGCATGTCATTTTCTTTTCAAAAATCACCACAAACAATCAACAATTAACCCTAGACAACTTATACTTACCAAGTGCAAAACTATACAATTTACATAACAACATGAACTTGATCTTTCACAAAAACTTGTAGTAATTTGGTAGTGTTTTTAGTAGACAAAGTTACCCTTTAAAGTGTGTTTATTTTTTTAAAAATATCATTCTTAAAAGATTTGAGTGTTTACAACTTGTTAGATGATTTTTCCAAAAATCATTCTTTTGAATTTTTCTTGTAAACAAAGTGTTCTTATACTTGTTTCAACACTAGAAACATGATTGGTTTTCTTTAAAACAATGTTTATACAAATTTTGTTATTTAACTTGGTTCCTTTGGAAAACTATTTTAGAAATCATCCACTCACAAGACTTTTATCTTGTTTAAATCATCATCTTATGAAAACAACTTTTATCATTCGAGTTCATGTAGCATAAAGCATGATGATCTTGGTCTTTCACAAGATCACCACTTTAACTTACTACACCATGTGTTTAAGCACAATCTAGTAGGTTACTTATGATGTCTAGCATTACTAACACTAATAATCAATCAACAAGAAGCAATTAATCACAAATTATCAAGATTTCATATGTTCATAAGCTTATGTTACAGTTTCATGGTTATGTCTTTTAGTGTTCATCAAGTTTATCAAAGTGTATCATCTTCTAATAAACAAAATATGAAGTAAATAAGGACCATGAGAGTCTTACAACTAGCACAAGGCTAGGGAAGAACACAAGATGATGGTGATGACAAAAGTGGAGGATAATAGCAGTTGATAGAGGTCCTTCAAGATCCACAAGCACCAAGCTTCTTTAATGACCTTCTTACACCTTGGAATGTGCTTGGAATGGATGAACTTGAAATGGAAGTGATGGTGGGGTGGGTGGTCACGGCCGAAGGGAGGGAGAGAGGAAGGAGAGTTGTGGTGTTAAGAAGTGTGGGTGAGAATGATGGCGATGGTTTCTCTTATAACCATCTAAACCTATTGTCCATTGTATAATATGTTGGATAAGTACACAACAAATCTCCTACTAAATCAATAGAGATTATGCAAGATCTTAGTAAGATTGAGTGGATCAAGGTGGTGGGGACCACCTTGTAACCTTCCCAGGGGGGGGGTATCTAGTTGGGTTTAAATCATAAGTTAGATAATTAGTTGAAAACTAAGTGTATTAGGTAGTATTTATGTGTATCTTGCATTATGTAGTGTGTTAGGGTGTTCGGGGATCATAACTAGCTCAGAATTAATAAAATAATGCTTCTAGTATAATTTTGGTGTTTCGGGTAGTGTCAGGTTGTTTCATTAAAGTGTCAAACTATTCCGTTTAGTGATCTTTATGTTACCTTTTGTGACACTTTTAATTCCCGACACTTAGGAAAGTATTCAGGACCATTTTTCCATATTTTTGCATGTTACTAGCTCATTAAATTGCTGAATTTTGCTGAAATATGCAGAATTCTACACTTTATGTGGGTTTTAGGCACTTTCCGGCACTCAAACTATCACCTAGTAGCGCAGTTTTATGGTCCTTACTTCCCTACATACTATACTAGTGTAGAACTTGGTTCTGGCTAATACTAGGTCTCAAAACACTGTCTGTCTATGTACTGAATTTGGTACACACTTGGCCTTCGGGACTGTGCTCTCGCCTCGAATCTGGGCGAATGGCATGCATCCTTCCAATTTTAGCATGACTTCAAGTCGTTGGAGTCTGTCGAGACTTTGGTGAGAGTTTTGTAAAACCAAAATGAGGTCGGAACAAGTTGTCAAGGTTCGGGTTTCACCCCTGACTTAACAACTTCATTTCCGTTTTGATAAAGTAGGGATGAAAATTCCGCGTTAAAGTATGGTTTTCACTCCTGGTCCAACGCAAATTCTCGTGTTTTATAGATAAATGCAGATTGAACAAGCGATTTAATCGAGAGTTTGCGGTTTTCACACCTAATCTCGCCCAAATCACCCGTTTATTTTCAAATAATAGTGTGTAGTGATAGTGTAGTGCAGGCGAGAATAGCGAGATATAACAAGTAAGCTCGTACCAAATCCCTAAAGATTTGTACAAGTTGGTATGTTGGTTCCTAACTATAGACTAGGTTATTTCTAAGACATCGACCCGGACTAGGTCGAGTCTTGCCTAATTCCCTATAGTTATGGCTCTGATACCAATCTGTCACACCCCAACCGATGGCGGAATCATCGGGGCGCGGCACTGAGCGAAACATATTGTCCAGAAGTTTCCATAACAACTATAATTACCAATTATTTAAAGCAACATGTCCCATACCATGTCATATCAGATAACATAATTATTAAAGTCAAGATCTAGTCAAATTGTTCTGTTCCGACAACTCAGATTTCAAATACAGACAATTGTTTATTTGTTTCTAGACCTTTCCTAGCCTCGATTTCACAGCAAGCTAAGCACATAAGCATCCTAAGCACCTGTCACATACGTTAAAGTAAAAGTCAATACACATAGTGTAAAGGTGAGCATACAAGTTTAATAGATATAATAGAGTTCGAAATCGTTACGCATAACCAGCACGTACACAGTGTAAAATGAGGCATGTTAGTTATCGACATGAACCTATCGATACCAATGACTGCGGGTTGACTGCCCAAGGCAGTTCGTAATACACACTTACCACTGTGAGCCATGTAACAAATTGTCCTTAATAACCCCTGAGTGAACAGGTGCTGAGTCCAAACAAATAGTGTTATCGTTGCTAAGGCAGGTAGACAGCATTCCATGTGTGAACATAACAATCAAGCATTCATTAAGTCACGTATAACATGCGGTAACGGTTAGCGTTTAAAGTATTGTCTAGTGTGTTCGATGTGATTTAGAATAAGTAACGTATGTAACACCCAAAAGTGCGTAAAGCAAAAAGGGATCGAGTATACTCACAGCGATGATGGATTGAAGGGAGCGCTAGAGTGAGATTAGCCTGATCAGAACGATAGCATAACGATAAGCGATACATAAATGGGTGAGATGTGTCAAAGGATTGGACGGTAGTTCGATCGGATAGCCATCCGATAGGGTAGCCGGTCGATCGGGTGACAATCCGCTCGGATGGTCATCCGATCTGGTGACCTTTCGAATGGATTGTTTCTTCGTTTGGGAAGGATGTGTTTGTGTATGATGGCTTGTCCTTTGAATTTTTCGTTGTAGTATTTTGAAAAGAGAGAAGTATCTCTACCTTTCAGGTCGATCGACCGAACGACCGTTCGATCGGGCGACAATCCGGTTGGTTGGACACTGTAGTGAGAACAAGTTCACAGCAGTTTGTCACTCGATCTGATTGTAGTCCGATCGGGTGGCAATCCGTTTGTATTGAACATGTTGAAAATTGTTTAAGTGTTGAAGTCAGAACATTACATGGCCGAGTGACAATCCGATCGGGTGGTAATCCGATCAGACAGTAGTTCGTTCAACGTTCACAACTTCAAATGTTTGAAATAAAAGTTAAGTGTGGGCCAAGGGGCAAGCCGATCAGGTGGCAACCCGATCGGGTGACAATCCGATCGGACAGCAGCCCGATCGGGCGGCACTCCGTCCTGGTCGGCCTGATCGTCTTACACTTGGTTGTTTTTGATGGTTTGTCGTTTTATCGAGATGATTTGATAACGTGCTAAGCAACAGAAACCTCGTCAAGACTTAGTGTCACACCCCCAAAATCCACCATGCGGAGTACCACCGCTTGGAGGCGTGACGTGACCAAGATCGAGCCACCAATCATATTGAACATCGTAATTAAGTAAATAAGACCAACCACAATACGATTGGTGACCAAAGCTAGTTAACCATCTTTAGTTTAAACAGCGGAAGCATAAAAGTAAATCCAAAAGCATAAGTCCATAGTTTATAAGTTAAAGTTCAAAATGCAAGTTTAATAAGTTCATAAGGATTTAAATAATAAGCACGGAACATAACAGTCCGTACACCACAACGACTCCTTCCTCGTGCAAGCTCCAAGCATTTAACGACCTGTAAGGCATGTAACAACGAGTCAACAACAAAGTTGAGTGAGTTCACGTTTGGTTGTTTAGTTTTAAGTTGTTTCTGAAAAACGTGGTTTGACTTTCGTTGGCTTAATTGCCGTGGGGGTTACCCCGTAGTTGAAAGTATGTTTAACCAGTTCCTTTTTCATTACCCAAACCATAACCATAATCAGTGGGGGCTTTCCCCGTGTGAACTACTAGACGGTATGATATCGACTACTACGCAAATAAGTTGTGCCCTATATCAGCGTCTATCATCACTGATAGTCTGCCATAGTCCATTAGTACACGCCCGTCCGACCGGCACGGTGTGAGGTTTGTTAAACCTAATAGCGCTATTAACTAATGACCAGCTCGCCATTGGCCTCGGCGATTAAGTCGATATAATGAAGAGGGACTTATTGATAGAGTTTTGTCTAGCTAGTTTTTAAGGTTGTTGTCCTACACCAGGAGGACGAACGTACGTATTCTGCACCAGGAGAATTCATAGGATTTATGGTGGCATCCTACCCAAGGAGGATGGCCGTACATATCCTACCCAAGGAGGATATGTAGGTTCCGTTTTAGTTTATTAACCCATTCCCAAACCACCGGGAATCCCATGCCTTGTAGAAAGTGTGAACTCACCTCGGTTTGCTCGGTTAGATTCTCAAGTATAGCTAACAGTCAAGGTCGGTCAATCACGTCCTAATATGATTACCAGTTAGTCATTTAGTGATTTTTAGATAGAGCACAAAGTTCCTACACGTATCTATCACATAACATGCATCACTTTAACGGTTTATGCCCATATAAGTTTCCCATCCATTCCCCACTCATAAACAAACATACGATGATGCACATAACACAAATAACATGTTATATCATTCATAGATAACCTACCCGACATTTAGACATGCAAATTACAACTTATGTCATTTCAGCATTAATATTCAAAACCGGGCTGTTTTCGGGGATTTTAATAAAATAGTTAACTTATTCTAAAAATTTCCAAATTTTTATAGAAAGTCTTAAACATTCCATGTTTTATTGTGTAAAAATATCAGGGTCCAGTTCATTACCAATATTTTATAAAAATTCATTTTCCAGACTGAACTCAGATTTATCTTTTTCTAACCACAGTCCACGGAATAATTTATTTAAAATTCATCGAGAGTCCAATTTATGAAATTCCAGTGAGGGAATTACAAATACATCGGGGGTCATCTACAGTACAAGTTTCATGATCTAACTCTACACAGAACTCAAGTTATGACAGAAAACAAAACGCATACTTTCAGCAGAAAAATGAAGCTCTAGCTGCTGTTACAAAATGACACTTTAAAAATAGTAAACGAAGTCCAAAAATTATGATTCCGGTGCCATTAGAACCGTATTTCATAACACATAAACCTAGACTTCAGAAATTACATTTTTAGTTAAGTTACAGTCCTGTTACAGCCAACTGAAGTTGGCTGTAATCACCAAACAGCAAACTGTTTTCAGCTTTTTAACATTCTAAAGTGTGTTCGATTGATTCCGTTAACATGTTTAGAGATCCATAACGACATTTAACATCAATATCAGCAAGTAAATCATCAAGCAATCAACAACATGTTTACTACAACATATCATCATTTAAATCTTTCATGTAACTTTTATGTTCATCATCTTGTTTAAACCCTTTTAGTGTTCTTGTCGATTTAACATACTACATCTTTTTAACTACACCAAATAGACATGAACAAGGGTTAAATAGATACTTACTACTAGCTTAAAGCTAGGGAAAATCTAGTGAAGAAGGTGATAAGGAATGATGATGAACAAGACTAAAACAAAGCTCCTTTGAAGGTCCTTCAAGATGCACCCTCCATAGATGAACTTCAAGCTTTGAATGGCACTTGTAATGAAGAAGATGATGGTTGTGAAGTGATGGTGGTGGGTTCGGTTTAGGGGGAACCGAAATGAGAGAGAGGGAGTGAAGTTGGAGTGGTGAAAGATATGAAATGATGAGAAATCTATGTCTTCCATACTTATAAGATCATACCACATATCTTGTTAAATCCCACAAGCAAGATCTTATTAAACAATTGGGATTAAATCAAGTTTAGAGATGTGAAGTATGGTGTAGATATATGGTGGGGTCCATGGGGGCTGATTTACGGTTGGGGGGGGGGGGGGTCTTGTAGTAAAATTTCAACTAAAGTGGTAATGGTAAGTTATATATCAAGTAACATGATTTTATTTGTTAGTTATTAGATTTTTGGTGGGTGTTATGGTGTACGGGGATCATGACAAGCCAAGAAATAAATAAACAATGTGTTTGACAAATATTTGGTGTCCCGGGTAATGTCCGGTTGTTCAGTCGGATACTGTTCCGTTAAGTTGTTAAATTGTTCCGTAAGGCGTCTTATACATATATTTTTGTAACATAATTAATTCCTAACACATAGGAAAATATTCAGGACCATTTAGTCAAGTTTTCTGCATACTCCTAGTATGCTACTACGCACATGTAAGTATAACACGGTAATCAGAGAGCAGTTAAATAATTCCACACAGTCATCAAGTACTTTAATTATCATTAATAAATTGTACGGAATACATGTAATTTTGAGGGTTGACACATTCTCCCCCTGTTAAGAGAATTTCGTCCCGAAATTTAGCGCGTGGTTACTGAGGAAGCTAGTTAAGTTGCGATGTTTTCCTGATTTTTCTGGGGTGTCACATCATCCCCCCGTTGATTTGGAATTTCGCCCTGAAATTCTGCAGTAGCTTCAGCCTCAGTAGTGGTTGCGTTTTTCTTAACCAGCTGGGGGTACTTGAGTTTCATTTGGTCTTCTTGTTCCCAGGTATACTCTGGGCCACGACGAGTATTCCAACGAACTCGAAAGAGAGGTATTCTTGTGCGCTTGAGAATCTTAACATCTCGATCAGTAATCTCTACAGGTTCCTCGACGAATCGCAGCTGGTCATCGATAGTGAGTTCCTTGAGAGGAACTATGAGGGTCTCATCTGACAGACACTTCTTCAGATTTGACACTTGGAATACGTTGTGAACTCCGCTGAGTTTTTCGGGTAGATTCAACCTGTAGGCGACTTTGCCAATTTTCTCGATGATTTCGAAAGGTCCGATATAACGCGGATTGAGCTTGCCTTGTTTGCTAAAACGGACTACACCTTTCCAAGGTGAGACTTTGAGTAACACTCGATCCCCAACCTGGAACTCGAGCGGTTTTCTTCCCTTATCAGCATAGCTTTTCTGACGGTCACGAGCTGCCGCCATTCGTTGCCGTATCTGGGCAATCTTCTCGGTGGTATCTACCACAAGTTCTGGGCCAGTGATTTGGCTGTCACCAACTTCTGCCCAACAGAGAGGTGATCGGTGTCACACCCCGACCACGTATAACATACAAAACGTGGAGGAAAACGTTGGGGAGTGTTGTAACAGAATTAATTGTTTCATAACCATGGCATACAAAGTTGTATTTTATTTATCAACATAAGAGTTACATTGTTTTAAACAGGAATCAAAGAGTTTATAACATAATTAAACTAAGTCTATCTTCTTTTTAAGTCTCTAAGGCACAGGTCCGCCCTAGTGTCACGATCATCGTCCTACGCAAAAGCTCCTGAAAACACATGTGAAAATAGGTACGTCAGCATAAAAATGCCTGTGAGATACATAGGTTTTGTGAAAATAGGATTCATGACTTAGGTTTAAGAAAAAGTTGTTTAGTAAAAGTCAGTCATGAACCTTGTAAATTGTTTTGTTTTGTAAGTCATTTAAAAAAACGATAAGATCAAATGATATGTATAAATAAAAGAATAATGTATGGTTAAATGTATAACCAAGTAAAATGAGTTGTATAAAGTAAATTGTTTGTAAACCAAAGTCTTGTGAAAATCGTGTTACTTGTGTAAAATGTATAAGTCCAAATTGAATGATTTAAATAACGCTATGATATGTAATATAATACAAGCACTTATATATAGGAAATACCAGCGGCGTATCCACCATGCTTCTATCATATTATCACATCTCGTTACTTAAGTCACTTAAGCAAACCACCAATGTATAAAGTCTATGTTTAAACCAATTGTCAAAAAGTCCTTGTATAAGCCATGTCAAATGTTAAAAAGTCCAAATGTAGTCAAGTAATGTGTAACAAATGTTATGTATTGTAAGTAAAGTATTGTCACATAATCCAAATGTAGAAATGTACAAAACAAAGTATTTTGAATATATCAAAAAGTTATGTTTTGCAAAGTAATGCATGTTACATTGATACAAACATTTATGTGGTAAGTTAAGGCATACATTCAAGCCTTGAGACAGTCGAATAACCCTTTCAGTCAAGGTTATCAAAAGAAATGTTTTCGGATTCAGTCATTCCTTACATCCAAACAAACCCGAGATGTCAGGAATGGGATTTGTCAAGTCCTATGGTACCAGTACTTACTACCGAGCGGCGTAGCTAATGTTAATGAACGTATATAAGTCTCGTTTGTGCAAACCAAATGTTATAGCAATTGTATACATGTCATATGAAAACAATGTACTAAGTATGCTAAGTTAACATACAAATCAGAAAAGTCATGTAAATCAATGTGCTAGCATGCTATCAATCAACATACATAGCAGAAATGTAAAGTAATGTACTAAGTATGCACACAATGGACATACATAGCATGAAATGTAATGTAAATCATGTACTATAAATGTACTAATGAACATAGCAAGTATATGATGTGAAAAAATGGAAAGCGTGAAAATAACAAGTAGGCATATGTGTTTCACCCCAAAACAGTTTGGAAAACAGCAAAAGAGGGGTTTGTGTACTCACTTGAGATTGATCAGAAGTCCTAAGATAACCACCAAGCAATGCTAGAGATCACGGATATCCAACGGCACCTAATATAGGTAGCTATGTTAATATACCGGACCTAAATCGGAGGATTGGATAGTATGAGGGTTCGTAAACCAAACGAGTATGGAGACTCGTGTAATATGGTTTAACAAAGCCTACATACTAAATGAAACCTAACCTAAGTGCTTACGACCCATTACGACCCGTTTAGGTAGCTTATGCTACTTTAACGCGTCGTTCGCGTGAAATGCGTTCGGACCGCCTAACTTGTCCTATGACAAGTAAAATATGCCTTAACATGTTTAATATTGTTGATAAATCAGTTTAGAGGTCATAGGTTATGTTACATATGTTTAAAATGAATTTTGGCATCAAAGGGGTATTTTGGTAATTTACCTAAGGCATATAAACTACCTATCATACAACTACTTAAACGAAGCGACCATAAGGTATAACCTCGGAAGGTTATTCCCTATATACTATGGTCACCTAATGTGTTTGGTCAGATCCTAATGATCGACCAAATGGGTCGGGTTCGAAAGTATAAGCGATTGATTAGATCGCTTACCCTTACGACCCTAGACAAGCACAAAACTAAAAGTGACGAGCTAAGCATGTTGAAACATGCTTAACTAAGTTAGAAAACAAGTTTGGTATCAAAACAAACGGTTATGATACCTAAGAGTAGTTTGGTTACAAAATACGCGATAACACGTATTTTGGCCGAAACTACGACTCGTCACTGAGCCAAGATAACGTGGTAATCAGTTGGTATAGTCACTAGGGACTATGACCATCGTGATTACGCTCACGTTATGAAGTTCAAACGAACTTCGCATTGACCATAAACTGGTCAATGCAGAAAGTCAACATAGTTCGACTTTCGGGCTAGAAAAGCGATAAAAGAACGAAGGAACACTTATAAAGGGTCCCCGCTAGTAAATCTTGATCGAATAGCTCAGGTATGAAGTGATTGGCTTCAACTTAGAGCACTTTTGATCAGATTTGTGAGGAATGAGTGAAGTTGAGGTGGGTATTTATAGTAAATGGACAACCGTTAGGATCGTTTATCGAACAACGTGCCTTGATCTCACCCGTACACTTGTCGGAATGTTGTGGTAACTCATTTTGCCCCCACCACAAGAGTTTGACACATGGCATTGGCCTTTGGGGGGGTTAAAAGGCTGGAAACAGGCTGTTAAAAACAAGTTTCTGCATCTGACCCCTGCTTGCGCACCGTAACACTCAGAGTGTTGAGGTGCGCAAGGACGTGCAGACCAGAAAGTTTGAAAAATGGCAGAACAGGCCCCTGAAGCTCCAAACTTGCTATTTGATGCACTTTTGACACGTTTAAGCCCTGTTAATCCCATTTCAAAGCTCTAAAATGAAGTTAAAGTATAGGGAACTTAAAATGTGCTCAAAAATATCTCGGATGTCGGTTCGTTTGGCCGTACAATTGCGTTGTTCGGTTAATTACGACGAAATGCGCATAAGCGCGAAAAACGATCCAAATGGCGTGACGAATGGATTTTTCTCATGCCAAACACTAAAATAAAATATTTTAGTGCTTACATAAATTTTTGGATGTCTGGATGTATTCAGAACGTAAGTTATGCGCGAAAATGCAAACTTGTGCACTTTTTGACGCTTTTAGTCCCTGAATGATCCAAAAGTTTATTTTAGCACACCGAACCCTTCAAAGCCTATTTCTAAGCTATATAAAGGATATTTAAGGTGTGTTTAACTTATGGTCATGTTTCGGAATGTTCGTTACAGTTCAAATTGGCATACTTTCGCAGTTTGTCAGGTTTAGTCCCTGTAAGCGAATTAACTTGTTTTTGCCATACCAAAGCCTTCAAAACTTATTTCTAAGTTATGTAAAGATTATTTAAGGTATGTTAAGTATATGTTGATGTTCCGGAGTATTTTTCGCATTAAACTTATTACGTTTACGCACCAGTTTGCGTATAACTCTCCAGAAAGTGATATAGAGTTTGAAATTGAATAAAAGTCAAAACATGAAAAATGTAAAACACAACCAAACAAACATTGGGATCAAATAACATTGTTTTATTGATAATTGAACTGTTCACGATGATTACAAGCACAGATGTTACAGTCTCCCCTACTTGTGGAAATTTCGTCCCGAAATTTATTTAGAGGAAACTCGTGGAAAAAGATGCGGATATTTTGCCTTCATTTGATCTTCGCGTTCCCAAGTAAACTCGGGTCCACGTTTAGCTTCCCAGCGAACTTTGACCAAAGGAATGCGCTTGCGCTTAAGCCACTTGACTTCACGTTCCATGATTTCCACTGGCTTCTTAACAAATTTCAGTGTTTTATCAACACGAATTTCATCAAGTGGTATGTGGAGGTTCTCATCAGCTAAACACCTCTTGAGATTGGACACATGAAAGGTTGGATGAACATTTCCAAGTTCAGGAGGTAACTCAAGTCTGTAGGCTACCTTACCGATTCTTTCGACGATCTTGAATGGTCCAACGTATCTAGGTGCAAGTTTTCCTTTCTTTCCAAATCTGATTACACCTTTCCAAGGTGAGACCTTAAGTAATACTCGATCACCGACTTGAAATTCCAAGGGCTTGCGTTTTGGGTCCGCGTAACTCTTTTGACGGCTTCTAGCTATCTGAAGGTTATCACGAACTTTCTTAATCTTGTCAGTTGTCTCTAAAATGAGGGCAGGTCCAGTAAGCTGAGCCTCGCCGATCTCATTCCAGCAGACTGGTGAACGACATTTTTGACCATAGAGAGCTTCGAAAGGAGCCATTTTGATGCTGGTGTGATAACTGTTGTTGTAGGAGAATTCAATTAACGGAAGATGTGAATCCCAACTACCACCAAAATCTATCACACAAGCTCTAAGCATATCCTCCAGAGTCTGGATTGTTCTTTCAGATTGACCATCCGTTTGCAGATGATAAGCTGTGCTCAGATTAAGTTGGGTCCCCATAGCAGATTGCATGGTTCTCCAAAAATGAGAAGTGAAACGAGCATCTCTGTCAGAAATGATGTTCAAAGGAACACCATGTCGAGCTACAATTTCATCCACGTAGATTTTTGCAAGTTTGTCAGCAAAAAAATCCTCACGGATTGGCAAGAAATGCGCTGACTTAGTAAGACGATCAACACCTACCCAGATGGCATCATGACCTTTCTTTGTGCGCGGAAGTTTGGTAATGAGATCCATAGTAATGTTTTCCCATTTCCAAACTGGGATCTCTGGTTGCACCAATAAAGCAGAAGGACGCTGATGGTCAGCCTTAACCTTAAGACAAGTAAGGCATTTTGATACGTATAAGGCAATGTCTTTCTTCATACCAGGCCACCAATACTGAATACGAAGATCCTTATACATTTTATCTGAGCCAGGATGAACAGAATAACGCGACTTATGGGCTTCATCCATTAGCAAGGTGCGAAGGTTATCTTGGCTTGGACCCACAAACGGTCCATGAAGTAATACGATCCATTGTCCATCAGTTCTAGATCACGTGTTATGTGATAGGGAAATTCCTTATCCATCAAACCTTGTGAAACACAAGATTGTTGAGCCTGAGAAATGCGGGCTTGGATATCGGATCGAGCTTGAATAACAGATTGAACACAAACACAATGAAGCTTAGTACGTTCCTTACGACTCAATGCATCGGCTACGACATTCGCCTTACCAGGATGGTAGCGAATTTTGTAGTCATAGTCGTTTAGAAGCTCGACCCAACGTCGTTGCCTCATGTTGAGTTCTTTCTTATTGAAGATATGCTGAAGACTTTTGTGGTCCGTGAAAACCACACATTTTGTACCGTACAAATAGTGTCTCCAGATCTTAAGAGCGAAGACAACTACACCCAACTCAAGATCATGAGTGGTGTAGTTTTTCTCATGTATCTTCAACTGCCTCGATGCATATGCTATAACTTTGTTCCTTTGCATCAGAACGCAGCCAAGACCCAATTTAGATGCATCGCAATAAACGACGAAATCATCATTGCCCTCGGGCAAAGTCAGAACAGGCGCGTCGCAAAGCTTTTGCTTCAAAGTCAAAAACGCTTCCTCTTGCTTGAATCCCCAATCAAAGGGCTTGTTCTTCTGAGTTAGAGCAGTTAGAGGAACTGCAATCTTTGAGAAATTTTCAATGAAGCGGCGGTAATAACCCTCCAGACCAAGAAAAGAACGAACCTCAGTAGGAGTAGTAGGCGTATCCCAATCCTTAATCGCACTGATCTTGGAGGGATCTACATGAATACCTTGTTCGTTGATAATATGCCCCAAAAATTGAACTTCTTTAAGCCAAAATTCGCACTTGGAGAATTTGGCGAAAAGTTGCTCTTTCTTTAGGAGTTCCAGAGTAAGACGAAGATGTTGCTCGTGATCAGCTCGCGTCTTAGAATAAATCAAGATGTCGTCAATAAAAACAATGACGAACTGATCCAAATAAGGCTTGCAGACCCTATTCATTAAGTCCATGAAAACAGCAGGAGCATTAGTCAAACCGAATGGCATGACTGTGAACTCGTAATGCCTATAACGAGTGCGGAACGCTGTCTTGGGAATATCTTCCTCATGCACCCGAAGTTGATGATATCCAGATCGCAGATCAATCTTCGAAAAATAAGAAGCACCTTGTAACTGATCAAAGAGATCATCGATGCAAGGTAGGGGATATCGATTCTTGATGGTAAGCTTGTTAAGCTCACGATAATCGATACACATCCTAAAAGATCCATCCTTCTTCTTGACAAAAAGAGCGAGAGCACCCCAAGGTGAAAAGCTAGGATGGATAAAAACTTTGTCAGAGAGTTCCTGAAGCTGCTTAGCCAACTCCTGCATCTCAGACGGTGCAAGACGATATGGAGCTCTGGCAATGGGATTTGCTCCAGGTACGAGATCAATACGGAACTCGACTTGGCGTGCTAGAGGTAGACCAGGTAAATCTTCAGGGAATACTTCAGAATAATCCCGAACAACGGGAATATCTTGGATAGACTTACCTTTGCCTTTATCTGCTGTGACATGTGCCAAGAAGGCCACATAATTCTTTCGCAGATACTTCCGAGCTTTAAAACAAGACATGAGTTTTAGACCACCGGCAGGTTTCACCACGAACCTGTAGGATCTCGCCTGTCGAAAGCGGCACACGAACAATCTTCTCAAAACAAACTACCTCTGCGCGATGCTGGGCTAACCTATCCATACCCACAATAACGTCGAAGCTTCCAAGTTGCATAGGAGTGAGGTCGATAGGAAAAAGATGGTCGTTAAGATTCAACTGGCAGTTGTGAAGAGCAGAATCAAGAACAATGGGTTCACCACTAGCAACTTCTACTGTCAAAGGTTTACCTAGTTTTCTTCTAGACACGCTAAGCATTGGCTCAAAAGACAATGACACAAAACTCTTGTCGGCACCCGAATCAAAAAGAACAGATGCAGGCTGATTATTAATAAAGAACGTACCGTTCACCACTTCATTGTCTGCTTGTGCTTCTTGTGCATTCATGTTGAAGACTCGACCTCGAGCCTGAGCCTGATTCTGATTTGGATTCTGATTCTGGTTGGCTAGCCTTGGGCACCGGTTTCTGTAGTGGGTCAGATCCCCACAATTGTAGCACGAACCGGGAGGAAAATGAGGTCGTGTAGCTTGACCTTGTTGCTGAGCAAGAGGCTTAACAACTTGTTGGGCTTGGTTCTGAACTGCCTGGTTCTGGTTAACAGGAATGCGACAAGTAGCGGCAAGATGGCCAATTCTCCCACAGTTAGTGCAATGACGACATTGGAGATGTGGTAGGTGATGGCCGTTACACCTATTGCACAAAGGTGTAGTGCCAAGATATGGCTTCTTGGCTAGTGGTTGCGCAGGCTGATTCGGTCAAGCTTGGGCCTGTGTAGTAACGGCATAGTTTTGGGAAGCCTTTCGCTTCCTAGAACCCTTTGAGGAACCAGAATTCTTTCCATTCTTGTTTTGACCTATCTTGCTATCCCCCTTGTCAGACGCCTGCTTCTTACCCTTGTCACCCTTTTTATGCAGCTTTCCCTTTCGAACCTGCGACTCAGTCGATGTCGCTGCTAACTCGATCGCCTGACGGAGTGTGGCAGGGTTACTACCAGTAATGATGTCTTGCACTGAGTCAGGTAGGCCGTCGATGTACCTTTCGATAGCCTTGTCGAGTGGGGTAACCATAGTCGGGCAAAGCAGACTCAACTCCTCAAACCTGTCATTATACGCCCTATGCTCGCCACTGTCTTATTTCAAGTCATCAAACTCTTTCTCCAAAGCTCATTGTTCATGACGAGGACAAAACTCCCTCATCATAAGGGCCCTAAGTTCAGCCCATGTCTGTGCTAGAGCAACTTCTGCACCACGATCTCTCATAACCCCGTTCCACCACGTAAGGGCCCTCTTCTGGAACACACCCGAAGAAAATTCGACCTTGCGATTGTCAGGACACTGCACGTGGCGGAAAGTATTCTCAATGCTCTCGAACCATTGAAGAAGCCCAGTCGCTCCCTCAGAACCACTAAACTTGAGTGGTTTAGCCGAGTTAAAACTCTTGAAATTGCATGGACCATTGTTGTTGTTGTTGGCTTGGTTCCATTGAGCAAAGAGGTTTGGGAATTGAGCAGCCATCTGCTGCGCAATAATTTCTGCCAGTTCGGCAGTCGCTATCTGGTTTTCGCGTTAAGGAGGCATTCTAAAAGAGGAAACATGAAAGGAAACGAGTGAGATGATTGGATGAAAAGAATGAGATGAAACAAAAATTGACAACAGCAAAGATGGTGGTCATTTGTTCGCATCACAAAGCAAACAAACGACACACAGTGACTAATCAAAGTAAATGGGTCAAAAATAATGTATCGCGAAGACATGCTCGCCTATAAGTGAACACTCACCCCAAGAGTTCCTAGGTAAGAGTGACTGGTCCGATTATGTGGATTTGTACGAACACTCTAGCCTTAGACAGAAAACCCAGGGTACAAGCATTCACCCTTCCAGTTTGCACGTGTTCACATTATTTAAAACCCAAAACCTAGACGAGATTTTGAAAACTCAAAGGGGTTCAAAACCTTATAACAGAGGGTTCAAAACCTTACAATAGAGGGTTCAAAACCTTACAATAGAGGGTTCAAAACCTTGTAATAAATCATTCAAAAACAGAAGATTGTTTTTCAAAAATCGTTTCGGAAAAATTTGGTTTTTGTTTTGATAATCACCTAAGGATAGGTGATGTGCATGTTTTAAGATCTAAACACAAGATAACTTGTGTTAGGGTCCTAGAAAGATTATAGTCTAGGTCAAAGCATAACTAATAACCTAATTCCCTATAACCATTGGCTCTGATACCAACTCTTCTGTCACACCCCGACCACGTATAACATACAAAACGTGGCGGAAAACGTCGGGGAGTGTTGTAACATAATTAATTGTTTCATAACCATGGCATACAAAGTTGTATTTTATTTATCAACATAAGAGTTACATTGTTTTAAACAGGAATCAAAGAGTTTATAACATAATTAAACTAAGTCTATCTTCTTTTTAAGTCTCTAAGGCACAGGTCCGCCCTAGTGTCACGATCATCGTCCTACGCAAAAGCTCCTGAAAACACATGTGAAAATAGGTACGTCAGCATAAAAATGCCTGTGAGATACATAGGTTTTGTGAAAATAGGATTCATGACTTAGGTTTAAGAAAAAGTTGTTTAGTAAAAGTCAGTCATGAACCTTGTAAATTGTTTTGTTTTGTAAGTCATTTAAAAAAACGATAAGATCAAATGATATGTATAAATAAAAGAATAATGTATGGTTAAATGTATAACCAAGTAAAATGAGTTGTATAAAGTAAATTGTTTGTAAACCAAAGTCTTGTGAAAATCGTGTTACTTGTGTAAAATGTATAAGTCCAAATTGAATGATTTAAATAACGCTATGATATGTAATATAATACAAGCACTTATATATAGGAAATACCAGCGGCGTATCCACCATGCTTGTATCATATTATCACATCTCGTTACTTAAGTCACTTAAGCAAACCACCAATGTATAAAGTCTATGTTTAAACCAATTGTCAAAAAGTCCTTGTATAAGCCATGTCAAATGTTAAAAAGTCCAAATGTAGTCAAGTAATGTGTAACAAATGTTATGTATTGTAAGTAAAGTATTGTCACATAATCCAAATGTAGAAATGTACAAAACAAAGTATTTTGAATATATCAAAAAGTTATGTTTTGCAAAGTAATGCATGTTACATTGATACAAACATTTATGTGGTAAGTTAACGCATACATTCAAGTCTTGAGACAGTCGGATAACCCTTTCAGTCAAGGTTATCAAAAGAAATGTTTTCGGATTCAGTCATTCCTTACATGCAAACGAACCCGAGATGTCAGGAATGGGATTTGTCAAGTCCTATGGTACCAGTACTTACTACCGAGCGGCGTAGCTAATGTTAATGAATGTATATAAGTCTCGTTTGTGCAAGCCAAATGTTATAGCAATTGTATACATGTCATATGAAAACAATGTACTAAGTATGCTAAGTTAACATACAAAGCAGAAAAGTCATGTAAATCAATGTGCTAGCATGCTATCAGTCAACATACATAGCAGAAATATAAAGTAATGTACTAAGTATGCACATAATGGACATACATAGCATGAAATGTAATGTAAAACGATGTACCAAGTATGCACACAATGGACATACATAGCATGAAATGTAATGTAAATCATGTACTATAAATGTACTAATGAACATAGCAAGTATATGATGTGAAAACATGGAAAGCATGAAAATAACAAGTAGGCACATGTGTTTCACCCAAAAACAGTTTGGAAAACAGTAAAAGAGGGGTCTATCTACTCACTTGAGATTGCTCAGAAGTCCTAAGATAACCACCAAGCAATGCTAGAGATCACGGATATCCAACGGCACCTAATATAGGTAGCTATGTTAATATACCGGACCTAAATCGGAGGATTGGATAGTATGAGGGTTCGTAAACCAAACGAGTATGGAGACTCGTGTAATATGGTTTAACAAAGCCTACATACTAAATGAAACCTAACCTAAGTGCTTACAACCCATTACGACCCGTTTAGGTAGCTTATGCTACTTTAACGCGTCGTTCGCGTGAAATGCGTTCGGACCGCCTAACTAGTCCTATGACAAGTAAAATATGCCTTAACATGTTTAATATTGTTGATAAATCAGTTTAGAGGTCATAGGTTATGTTACATATGTTTAAAATGAATTTTGGCATCAAAGGGGTATTTTGGTAATTTACCTAAGGCATATAAACTACCTATCATACAACTACTTAAACGAAGCGACCATAAGGTATAACCTCGGAAGGTTATTCCCTATATACTATGGTCACCTAATGTGTTTGGTCGGATCCTAATGATCGACCAAATGGGTCGGGTTCGAAAGTATAAGCGATTGATTAGATCGCTTACCCTTACGACCCTAGACAAGCACAAAACTAAAAGTGACGAGCTAAGCATGTTGAAACATGCTTAACTAAGTTAGAAAACAAGTTTGGTATCAAAACAAACGGTTATGATACCTAAGAGTAGTTTGGTTACAAAATACGCGATAACACGTATTTTGGCCGAAACTACGACTCGTCACTGAGCCAAGATAACGTGGTAATCAGTTGGTATAGTCACTAGGGACTATGACCATCGTGATTACGCTCACGTTATGAAGTTCAAACGAACTTCGCATTGACCATAAACTGGTCAATGCAGAAAGTCAAACATAGTTCGACTTTCGGGCTAGAAAAGCGATAAAAGAACGAAGGAACACTTATAAAGGGTCCCCGCTAGTAAATCTTGATCGAATAGCTCAGGTATGAAGTGATTGGCTTCAACTTAGAGCACTTTTGATCAGATTTGTGAGGAATGAGTGAAGTTGAGGTGGGTATTTATAGTAAATGGACAACCGTTAGGATCGTTTATCGAACAACGTGCCTTGATCTCACCCTGAATGACCCAAAAGTTTATTTTTGCACACCGAACCCTTCAAAGCCTATTTCTAAGCTATATAAAGGATATTTAAGGTGTGTTTAACTTATGGTCATGTTCCGGAATGTTCGTTACAGTTCAAATTGGCATACTTTCGCAGTTTGTCAGGTTTAGTCCCTGTAAGCGAATTAACTTGTTTTTGCCATACCAAAGCCTTCAAAACTTATTTCTAAGTTATGTAAAGGTTATTTAAGGTATGTTAGTATATGTTGATGTTCTGGAGTATTTGTCGCATTAAACTGATTACGTTTACGCACCAGTTTGCGTATAACTCTCCAGAAAGTGATATAGAGTTTGAAATTGAATAAAAGTCAAAACATGAAAAATGTAAAACACAACCAAACAAACATTGGGATCAAATAACATTATTTTATTGATAATAGAACTGGTTACGATGATTACAAATACAGATGTTACAATCGGCATTTGCGTCCGTACAATGCCTCGAACGGAGCGGCCTGAATGCTGGTGTGGTAATTGTTGTTATATGAAAACTCCACTAACGGAAGGTGCTTTTCCCATCCATTACCAAAATCGATTACACATGCCCTAAGAATGTCTTCAAGGGTTTGGATGGTGCGTTCAGATTGCCCATCCGTCTGTGGGTGATAAGCGGTGCCGATATCTAAACGTGAGCCAAAAGACTTGTGCATTGCTTACCACGGTTCAGAAGTAAAACGCGCGTCATGATCAGAAATGATGGAGGTTGGCACTCCGTGCCTTGATACCACTTCCTTCAGGTAAATGTCTGTAAGAGTAGAAAACTTATCCGTTTCTTTGATAGCCAGAAAATATGCAGACTTGGTCAGTCGATCCACGTTCACCCAAATGGTATCGTTTCCGCGTTGCGATCTAGGCAGGCCAGTAACGAAATCCATGGAAATTTGCTCCTATTTCCATTTCGGGATCTCCGGTTGTTGAAGTAGGCCTGATGGTATCTGATATTCAGTCTTGACTCTCGCACAAGTCAAGCGCTTACTAACGTAGGTTGTTATGTGGGCTTTCATGCCAGGCCACCAATACGTAGTCTTGAGGTCGTGATACATTTTATCCGAACCAGGATGTACCGAATAACGAGACTTGTGTGCTTCATCCATCACAAGCTCGCGTAGGTCTCCATACAGTGGAACCCAGATGCGTCCGTTAACATAGTAGGCGCCGTCTTCCTTTCGTTCTAGGCGCTACCTCGATCCTCGTAAGGATTCAGCCCTGATGTTTTCTGCTTTCAATGCTTCAACCTGAGCATCTCGAATCTGAGCAGGAAGGTTGGATTGGATGGTAAGCTGTAACGCACGTACACGCTTAGGTATAGTATCCTTTCGACTGAGGGCGTCAGCCACAACATTAGCTTTGCCCGGATGGTACTTGATCGCACATTCATAATCGTTCAAGAGCTCGACCCATCGACGTTGTCGCATGTTTAACTCCTTTTGCTTGAAGATATGCTCGAGACTCCTGTGATCGGTGTAAATGGTGCACTTGGTACCGTACAGGTAATGTTTCCATATCTTAAGCGCGAAAACAACTACTCCCAATTCCAAGTCGTACGTAGTGTAATTCCTTTCGTGAACCTTAAGTTGGCGTGATGCGTAGGCAATGACTTTGTCACGTTGCATCAATACGCAACCGAGTCCTTGGATGGAAGCGTCGCAATAAACCACAAAATATTTTGTGCCTTCAGGCAATGAGAGAATAGGTGCGCTACAAAGTCTATCTTTTAAGTGCTGAAATGCGGACTCCTGGGCATCTCCCCAACAGTAGATGACACCCTTCTGAGTCGGTGAAGTGAGAGGTTGCGCAATCTTTGAGAAATCCTTGATAAACCTTCTGTAATATCCTTGATAAACCTTCTGTAATATCCTGCCAAACCCAAGAATTCGCGTAGGTCTCCATACAAAGTCTATTGCCAGTTCTTGATCGATTCAACCTTAGATGGATCCACATGAATTCCATCCTTGTTTACCACAAGGCCTAGAAAGTGGACTTCGCGAAGCCATAAGTCACATTTCGAAAACTTGGCATACAACTGCTCTTTTCGAAGAAGTTCCAGCATAAGTCGTAGATGCTGCTCGTGTTCTTCCTGACTCCAAGAATAGATCAGGATATCGTCGATGAAAACGATAACGAATTTATCCAGGTAAGGTTTACACACTCAGTTCATGAGATCCATGAAAACCGTTGGTGCGTTCGTTAATCCGAAGGGCATAACCAGAAACTCGTAATGGCCGTAACGAGTTCTGAATGCTGTTTTAGAGGCATCCTCATCTCGGACTCTCAGTTGATGGTAACCCGATCTCATATCAATCTTGGAGTAGTAACTCGACCCTTGCAGCTGGTCGAATAAGTCATCAATGCGTGGGAGAGGATAACGATTCTTTACGGTCACCTTATTGAGTTCGCGGTAGTCGATGCACATTCTGAAGGTACTGTCTTTCTTCTTCACAAACAAGACTACAGCTCCCCAGGGCGAAGAGCTAGGACGTATAAAACCCTTTTCCAAGAGTTCTTGTAATTGCGTGGACAGTTCTTCAAGTTCTGATGGAGCTAGACGATAAGGTGCTCGAGCTATGGGCACTGCTCCAGGAGGTAGCTCGATTTGAAATTTAACTTGGCGATGAGGCGGAAGACCAGGCAATTCCTCAGGAAATACCTCAGGAAAATCGCGCACAATAGGGATGTCTTCGATTCTCTTCTCTTCCATTGTTGTGTCAGTAACGAGTGCTAGAATGGCAGTATGGCCCTTTCACAAACACTTCTGGGCCTTAAGGAAAAAGATAATGCCTACAACAGCACCACTCTTATCGCCCTGAATCACCAGAGGTTCTTCACCAGAACGAGGAATGCGGACGATCTTCTCCTTGCAAACAATCTCCGCTTGATGATGAGATAGCCAATCCATCCCAATAACGACGTCGAAACTACCCAGTGTGATAGGAATAAGATCGATAGAGAAAGTTTGACCAGCCAAGACGAGGTTACAACCTTTAACTAAGTGTGTGGCTTCAAGACTTTTACCGTTTGCTAGCTCTACCGTGTGTTTGGTGTTCAAAAGTGTTGGAGTGTGCTTAAGCATTTGGCTAATTTTTAAGGACACATAACTAGTATCGGCACCCGAATCGAATAAAACGGTAACAAAGAAGTCGTCCAGAATAAACTTACCCATCACAACGTTGGGATCGTTCCTTGCATCACCTTGACCAGTCACGAAAACACGACCCCTTGCCCCATTACCATTGTTGTTACCCCCGTTGTTGCCTCCATTGTTTCCTCCATTGTTGTTCCTATTGTGGTTCCCGTTTCCTTGGTTGTTGTTGTTCTGATTCTGGTTCAGTTGGGGGCAGTTCCTCTTAAAGTGGCCTTCAGCGCCACACTGAAAGCATCCTTTATTGCCCTGCTGTTGCTGCTGCTGGTGATTTTGTGGAGCTTGTTGTTGTTGTTGGCGATTCTGATTTGCAGGATGCGGGCTCCTGCAATCCCTAGCTTCATGGCCCAGCTTGTGACATCTCTGACATCGACCTTTGTTGCACTGCCCGCTGTGATGCTTGTTGCACCGGTTTCACTTGGGGTGGTTTCCTCGGTATCCACCTTGTCCTTGATTACTAGAAAACTGCTGACCAGGACTCTGGTAGTCATCAGTCTTTCGCTGCTAAGACTGAACTAAAGCAGAACCCTTACTGGAGTTCCCATCCCATTTTCGCTTGTTGTCGGTAGGTGCATCAGAAGTAGCTGTGGCACTGATTCGTTTGGGCAGCCTGTTTTGCTCCACCGCCTGGTCAGTGAGTCGATGGGCCAACTTGATGATTTGTTGTATGGTACCCAGGTTGGCTGAAGTCACGTGACTTTGAATCTCTGGTACAAGGCCTTTGAGATACAGCTCAATTCGTTTAATGGGAGGGTCCACCATGGTAGGGCACAGGATGGCCAGCTCATTTGACCTTTTCGTATACGCCTCAATCTCAGACCCCGTCATCTTCAGATTGAAAAATTCCACTTCTAGCTTGTGGATGTCATCCCGACTGCAGTACTCCTCTTTGATCAGTTCTTTGAAACCATTCCAGGGGGTGGCAATAGCAACTGCCAGTCCTAGTAGTTGAACCTGTGCCTTCCACCAGGTTAACGCAGCTCCTTCAAGTGTTCCGGTAGCATATTTCACCCTACGGTCTTCAGGGCATTCGCACATCTCGAAAACTGACTCAAGTTTCTTGAACCAGTGTAGAAGGCCTACTGCTCCTTCCGTGCCACTGAAAGTAGTAGGTCGGCAGTCCATGAATGTTTCGAACGTGCACACAGGAGGCTGAGCATGTTGACCTGTTGCGCGAGAATAAAAGACAAGGTTAAGCACGAGGGTTGGTTTGCGAAGGTAGGATCTAAACGTCCTAAGATGGGTTGATATAGCAGGTTATACCTCCTGCAGGGTTAGCTGCGAGTGCCTCAGCGACTCGTTCATTGATCAAAGCCGTCAACTGGGCTTGAGTGAGGTTGATACGTCCTCCGCGTCCGCTCATGATCTTCATAATGAAGCAACGTAAGTGAGAAAGGTGTCGCAAAAGTGCGTAAGTGTGGGACGATAGTAGAGAGTAAGCACACAAGGTTCAAATAGCAATTATCACGTTATCTAATGCACAGTGAGAACTATCTAACCGACAATAAATCATACCACTTATGGTGTCGAGTCTTGCACGTGGAGCGAAGCGTCGTTGTGGATCATTGAGCACTGTACAGGTTATAGTTTGGTTTTATCAAAAAGCTTTTCCCCTTTTTAAAACCAAGTTCACTATAACCAATGGCTCTGATACCAATCTGTCACACCCCCAAAATCCACCATGTGGAGTACCACCGCTTGGAGGCGTGACGTGACCAGGATCGAGCCACCAATCATATCGAACATCGTAATTAAGTAAATAAGACCAACCACAATACGATTGGTGACCAAAGCTAGTTAACCATGTTTAGTTTAAACAGCAGAAGCATAAAAGTAAATCCAAAAGCATAAGTCCATAGTTTATAAGATAAAGTTCAAAACGCAAGTTTAATAAGTTCATAAGGATTTAAATAATAAGCACGGAACATATCAGTCCATACACCACAACGACTCCTTCTTCGTGCAAGCTCCAAGCGTTTAACGACCTGTAAGGCATGTAACAACGAGTCAACAACAAAGTTAAGTGAGTTCACGTTTGGTTGTTTATTTTTAAGTTGTTTCTGAAAAACGTGGTTTGACTTTCGTTGGCTTAATTGTCGTGGGGGTTACCCCGTAGTTGAAAGTATGTTTAACCAGTTCCTTTTTCATTACCCAAACCATAACCATAATCAGTGGGGGCTTTCCCCGTGTGAACTACTAGGCGGTATGATATTGACTACTACGCAAATAAGTGGTGCCCTATATCAGCGTCTATCATCACTGATAGTCTGCCATAGTCCATTAGTACACGCCCGCCCGTCCGACCGGCACGGTGTGAGGTTTGTTAAACCTAATAGCGCTATTAACTAATGACCCGCTCGCCATTGGCCTCGGTGATTAAGTCGATATAATGAAGAGGGACTTATTGATAGAGTTTTGTCTAGCTAGTTTTTAAGGTTGTTGTCCTACACCAGGAGGACGAACGTACGTATTCTGCACCAGTAGAATTCGTAGGATTTATGGTGGCATCCTTCCCAAGCAGGATGGCCGTACATATCCTACCCAAGGAGAATATGTAGGTTCCGTTTTAGTTTATTAATCCATTCCCAAACCACCGGGAATCCCATGCCTTGTAGAAAGTGTGAACTCACCTCGGTTTGCTCAGTTAGATTCTCAAGTATAGCTAACAGACAAGGTCGGTCAATCACGTCCTAATATGATTACCAGTTAGTCATTTAGTGATTTTTAGATAGAGCACAAAGTTCCTACACGTATCTATCACATAACATGCATCACTTTAACGGTTTATGCCCATATAAGTTTCTCATCCATTCCCCACTCATAAACAAACATACGATGATGCACATAACACATATAACATGTTATATCATTCACAGATAACCTACCCAACATTTAGACATGCAAATTACAACTTATGTCATTTCAGCATTAATATTCAAAACCGGCCTGTTTTCGGGGATTTTAATAAAATAGTTAACTTATTCCAAAAATTTCCAAATTTTTACAGAAAGTCTTAAACGTTCCAAATTTTATTATGTAAAAATATCGGGGTCCAGTTCATTACCAATATTTTATAAAAATTCATTTTCTGGACTGAACTCAGATTTATCTTTTTCTGACCACAGTCCACGGAATAATTTATTTAAAATTCATCGAGAGTCCGATTTATGAAATTCTAGTGAGAGAATTACAAATACATCGGGGGTCATCTACAGTACAAGTTTCGTATCCCACTGAATTTCTGGTTACAAAAGCAATTGTATCCCATTTTTCAGGAAGTGACCTTAGAAACCTGCTATTTTCGGTTGATTTTTTAAGTTCAACTTTAACAAGTTTCAGTTCACTAGAGACAACTAAAACGTTCAAGTTGTTGTGTTAGAGATTCTCCTTTCACATGACAAAAGGTTTCATACTGTTACTTCAAAACTTCTCTGTTATTTTCTATCACCTCTTCTGTACTACCGAACTGTTCTTTTAGGGCATCCCACAGCTCTTTGGCACTGTTATAGTGTAACAGTCCAGCATAAATGTCTTTTGGAAGAGCTGAAGCTACTATGCTAAAAGCCTTTGCATCTAGTTCATTTTTCTTGAAAATCTTGTTCTGAGTAGTTTTCTAGGCTATTAGGCACAAAGCTTTTGGGATCCTTAGCACTAGGAACCATAGGAACGTGTGGTCCATAGATAACCGATTTCCAACAGCAGGTATTTTGCTGTGCAAGGACATGACCCATCCGACGCTGCCAGATGTTGTACTCGGATCTAACAAGCATCGGTGGTTTAAAGAGAGTCCCTGTGTTGTGAGGGTCGTGTTATTGTGATGCCATTCTAGTTGTTTTACAGATCTTGAATAATCAACTTTTATACATGATTATACCTTACTCTGTTTTTCAACTAAATATGAACAACTGAAAGTATCATTGAATTCGAGCTGAACTTTTACATCAAAATGATTGTTAGATCAAATTTGACTGTCCAAAGCTCTGATACCAATTGTTAGGATATGAGTTTCTTAGATTGTGTTTGTTTAACAAGAAATGAAAGATGAAACAGATATTGTGCAGCGGAATATGGAAATAAACTTTAATCACACAATCAATGGAATAAAAGTTTAAGCAGGCATGATTTCATTAATCGAATTATTGTATTTGTTACAAGACTCAATTATGCATGCATGCATGCACTCAACTCCCCCCCCCCCCCAGCCTGAGCTCAATGATTGTTCGTACAGAATGACTTAGGTAGAAAGAGCTAATGGAACAGTACTGTTCTATTTATAGTACAGCCCAAACCACTGAGCATCTTTGCTGACGTCACCTATGAAAGTAACATCTAACAACCTAACAACCTCTAACCACTAATATACAAAACACTGATACAATGAATAACTGATTACATAAACATTGATTATATAAACACTGATTGCATCTTCCCACTGTTGTTGCCTAAGCATTGATGTTGTGAATCAGTGCTTTCTTCATAGGTTGATCAGGCCTTGAGTCAGCAGTGCTTTGTCTTCATCAGTGCTTGAGTAGCAGCAGTAGTTAGGGCTTCAGTCATTATATCAACAGCAGTTCTGTTGGTCCCAGTTTGGACTTATAAACTTCTTTTCACGTAATATGGCAAGTGATTTCAATAGATGTGAAAATAGTGTGCGGAAATAGAAATCAGACTTTCAAGAAACAAGACCTACAGAATTATCAAGTTTATATCACTTTGAAACAAAATGGTTTACAAGGTGATTGTAAGATTATTATCTATTACAAATGAATACTTGAATTCTGAGGGTGAAAGGACAATGGAGTTTGTAGTATGTATTGAATGCTAGGCTTAACTCATTGTCCTTTGCTTGATGAGCCTTCTATTTGTAGATGGCTTGAATACATGAATAAACATTTGTTTATTCATGTATTATTTCCTGCAAAAAGTAGCTTCTTGACATATTCATTGAATCCAATTATCAAGTGGTTTTTGTCATCATGATATCCAATAATGTCAACTTGCTTCGGTTATTCTGGCAGGATAGAACTGATTTTTAGACAAGTGGGTTTTTTATCAGAATTTCTAATAAACCACTTCATCATAAATTCTTGTGAACAAATCATCAGAAAATATGATGATCAGAATCGTCAGAAACTGATGATATTTCATCAGAAATATCATCAGATCCATCAGAAAGACCTTCTCTGATAATCTTCTTTAGCTCTTGATCAACTTATGATACTTTGAAGTAGATATTGTTCTTTTCAGTTGTCCTATCCAATCTTCTTCTTCTTGTTGTGATCTTCAGGACTTTTATCTTCTTCATAGATCAAGTTGAATCTGATTTTCTTTAATACTTACAAATAAAGTTTCCTAACAGTTTCCCCCTAAGTATTGTAAGAAAATGAACTATCTCACGAACACAAAATTTCCAAAGAGTGGAAACTTAACATTTGCAAATCAAACCAGTTACTGCTATTCTGAAAAACAAATTACATAATGAAATGAAAATTTAAAAAACATGTTCTTCAAAACAGCTTCAGTTTCTTTAGTACATCTCCATCCTTTAATTTCTTCTTATAAGAGATATACTTGTTGCAGATGTCACACATGTCTTTGTACCAGCTTCTTGCTTGAATCCAATCTTCAATCATTCTTTCAATTTCCTGTCTTTCATTCTCTTTGTTCATTCATGTCTTCTGAAGTTGTTCTTGTCTCCTGTTCATACTTTTCATAATGAACTTCAAAGTCAGATTTGATTATTTGCAGATATCAACACTTATGAACAGAGCTTTGTTCTTCTCAATATCTCTATAGATTACACCATAGTTATGTCTGTTATTTTTCCTTGGCAGTTCAATGATGTCTCCAGATCTTGCATCTTCCATCAGTTCTGAGGGAATTCTTGTCTTTGGTGCACTGACATAGACCTTTTTTATTGTGCACATAATCATAGTTGATGCATAAATCAAAGTCAGAAAAAGCCATTCTTTCAAACAACTTTATTCCAGCATTTGATATGCCTTTTAATGCTCTTCTGACTTCTTTGTTGTTCTTCTTTTCTTTTTCATACTGATCCTTCATGAACAGAATGTCCAAACGATGTAATCTGTCAGCAATTTCTTCATCAGTCACTTTTTCTTCTTCCCCATTTTCTCTTAGAAGTGTGTATATGTTCTGCACATAAGTTCCTCCAACACCATCAGTTCCAATTTTTACTTCATCCACTTTTATGATTCTTTTTACAGGATTCTCATTGATGTAGTGAATGCTTCTTAGTCCTCTTTCTAACTTCTCTGCCCTTATAGCCATTCTGACAGGAGTTGGTGGCCTTTCTGGTACATCTTCTTTTGACCAATAGTATTTCACCAGATTGTATTCAGGGAATATCATTATATCCCTGTCAATCTCTCTAACCATGACAGATTGAGTTTCAGAGATTTTTCTTTTGACAATCTGTGGTTTTCTTGAATAAGCTTCGTGTTCCCATTCATTCATTGTTTGCAGATTCATCAATTTACTTATGGTAGTGTCATCAGAAGAAGTTGGTTTTGGAACAGTTTGAGAAGTTATAAGTTTCAAATTTGTGACAACTTGAGGTTTTGAAGTTGCTAACCTTTTCAGCATTTCATCTTTTGAGACATTTGGAGGTAGACCCATCATGGTGGTTCCAGCTTCGGTGATTGGTGTAGCAGATGATTGCTGTGGGGTTGACTTTGGAATTTCTTGGTGTGATCTTTCAACATGAATTTCCTTCATGATTTCTTTGGGATCCACTTTAGCCAATCTGGCAATGTTGAATTGCATTTTCTTCATCAGTTGTTGCACCTCTCCTACCAGATTTGAGTTGCTGGCTATGCTTTTCTAAACTTTTGTAAATTCAGTTTGAGCTTTCTTCTGCATGGCAATCCATTCTTTTGACAGCTTCTCAAGGGCATCTGCGATACTATTGTTGCTTGCCCTTAGGATGGTGACTTCCTCCAAGACCTTGTTTGCACTACTTGATTGTCTTGACTCCACAGCATTTGTAACTTGTGTCTTGATCTTTTCTATTTCTGTAAAATCTTCTGAATTTCAGATGTAGAGATGTTGGTTTCTGGTGCCTTTTCTTTTAACTTTTGGAGAGACTTTAGTGCTTCAGTGTTTCTTTCAGTTTGTGCTTTTATCACCTCCACTGATTCTGATAAAGTCTTCATATCTTCCCTTTGGCCTTTTATCTCTGTCAGCAACAAATCAAGCTTTTCTTCTACTGGACTCCTTTTACAGATTTTGACAACATTTTCTAGGACAGTTTCCAGATTTTCTTGTGTCATGGGTGTTTCAGGGATATTTGAAACAACAGATGTTCCTTCTAACATTCCAGCTGTAACCACATTTGCAGCTGTTTTGGAAATGATAGGGTCACTTTTGGCTTTACCAGATTTTTGTGCAACCTTAAGTGTACCAGAATCATTTCCAACAGAGGTGAAAAACACATTTTCATCCTGGATTTCCTTATGTCCTTGAATCATATCAATGTATGATTCTCTGTAAGTTTTTGAGGTAAACAGATTACCTTTTACCAGATTTCCTTGATCAGATTTCTGATCTCTATCTGTTAAGATCTCATCCTCTTCCTCATTTTCTGATTCAGAGTTGAGATGAATGGAACTAGTGACCTCCTCATTAACATCAGTGTTTCCATACTCTAATTTGTAAGAAACATTAATTGAATCTTCTGATTTTGTTCTTTTTGAAGAAGTATCAACTAAAACTGTGTTTAAAAGAGATGTACCAGCAACCCGAGACTCATCATGATGTATAACTTCAGTGGCTTCATTTGTTGTTCCAGCAAAGTGAGTTTCTTCATAATGTTGATCTCCAACCTCTTCATGAATTCCTCCAGCAATATGAGATTCTTCATACTGTTGATGTTCTCTTCCTTGATGAATTTCAAACTCTAAATGAGTTCCAGCTTCAGGAATCTTTTGGCTCTCAGCATGTTCTATTTTGTTTTAAGGTGAGTTTGTTATCATCAGAATTCCTTCTCCTCCTACAGTCTTTGTTTCTGATGTCCAGGACTTCTCGACTTCTTCTTCTTCTGGTGATGAAGAGCAGTTAAAAACTTCTTTGCTAGATTTTTCTATTGGAGTATCTGATATGGCAAGAAGTTCTTCATGTTGCAGTCTGTATTGTGAGTCTGGTGCAATGAGGCACAGCATGCTTTCTGGTAGCTCATGGATATCTTTGTCTGATTCCCATCCATGATTGGCACTCCAGGCTTTCATGGTATTTGAACTCCAGATATCTTCCAAAATTTGAATTTCTATGTTTCTTTCAGCAAAAGTTTCAGAAATGAAAATTGAAATAAACCTTGGATATGGCATGTGTGAGTTTATTCTTCCATTTCTGGTAAGGATTGATCTTTTGAGTAGGTTGAAGATTTATGTCCCATAATCAAGTTTGAACCCAGTTATGAGTCCATACATGATTGACATAATAGCTTGACTGACTTGATCAGCTCCTCCTATCTTTGATGTGAGGCATTTGTTTAACACGTCCATCATCACTTGCCAGATGGCTGGCATTTCATTTCTTCTTACAGCTCCAATTTTGTTAATTTTCTTGTTCTTGTAACCAAGCTCAATGATAAAGCTTATCAAATCTTCTCTGCTTGGTGCTTCAGTGTAATTTTCAAGTACTGGGAGTTCAAGCCATTCTCTTACCCTTGTGGGAGTTAATATTACAGAAACATTTCCCCACACATGAGCAGAGATCTGATTTTCTCCATCTTCAGTGAGAGTGTGAATAAATTGCTGTAGTAACTTTTCTGGTACTTCTCTTCCTTTTATTAAAGCACTTGAAATTGGACACCTTATGAGATATTCTATCAGAAGTTGACATCTTTCATCATATTTCGAGTGCTCTGTATTTATCAGCAGGTTATTTTCTTTCATTGGTAGGAATTCTGTGTCTTCAACAAACGGTACATCATGTTGAACAATTGGGATGTTGAGGTTTACTTCAGCCATCGTTGAATTTTGTGAGTTAGGGTTCGAAATTGAGGGGTTTTTGGATTTTGAGTGAAAAACAGGGGATGTTGCAGTTTGAAGTTCTTGTGAAGAAGGTGAGTGATTTTTGAATTTCTGCTATGTATAAGTTATATAGTGAGGGTTTTAGCAGAGATTTGTGGGTTTATGGAGTTGAGGGTTGATGTGTGCAAAATGCAACATGTAAATTACATCAAATGAGGCATAAAACTAACCCTTTTTTAGTACTAATGTTGGAAAAAGTGTGCTTTTGTCTTCCTTTTATATTTTCAGGGTTAAAAGAGCTTAAATGAACAAAAGAAGTAAAAATGCAGCCAAATCCAGCATAAATACAAGAAAAGGAATAAACGTGGCATGCCCAACCCCTCGACAACATCCCTAAAGCAAAAACAAGAGAACAAAAGGCTGAACACGCCCCGTGCTCACTGAGCACGGGGGCATGCCCAAGTGTCTACAGAAAAGACAAAGTTGTAGAAGCTTCTATCACCCACCAAGGGGGCATGTCCAGCAGACACGGGGTCGTGGTCAACTCTAAGATTCACAGAATCTAGGAAAATTTTGATAGTACATATACGCTTTTGCACACGGGTTCGTGCTCAGCGGACACGGGGGCGTGGTCAACCAATGCAGACAATTAATGAAGAAAGAGAAGATGGGTGGACACGGGGCTGTGCCCAATGGACACGGGGCCGTGTCCGGGCTTCTGTGCAGGCTATAAATAGGGGTGCTTGGCTCATTTGCAAACCATCCATTGGCAAACCACCTCTCTCACACTTCACCCACACTCCACCACCACCACACACCATCATCCACCACAATCATCCATCATCCATCATCCATCATCCATCATCCATCATAGAGTGTGTAAGTAGTCTCGGGATCCAAGATTGATCGTAAGATTCTTGACAATCAAAGGCCATGTTTGCCTAAGTCTCTTACATCACTTGGTGAAGACAAGTGTTTAGTGTAATACTTTTTATTTTTAATCTTTTCGGACTTTTTATTTGGTTCTGTATTAATGACTTTAATAACTAGTTTCTTATGTTAAAGGTGAGTCTTCCTTATCATTTGTCCGTGGTGTCTTGGCATTATTTTACTGTCTATATAAAATAAAAGATTTTCACCATTCATATCTCCACGGTCTATATGGAGGTATGTTGGCTACCTGGTCGGGGGTTAAGAGAACGGTTAGGTAAGAGTCTTGCCTTGTTCAGTGTATAGATCCTGCAAGGACCTGGGTCAACTTTAGTAGGACCTCCTTCAATACCCACTGGTATTGGATGGCGGGGTCCAAACTCCTTGATCTCCTCATATGTAAACTACTATTAATACTTTAACCCGGCTACTTAGGACTGTATCCCTGCTAACTCAGGCTACTTAGCCGAGGGTAACGTCACCTCCAGAAGAGAGGCCAACCACAATATGCAATAATGACTTAATTAATTATCTTTCAATAATCCAACCCTTTTAGGATTGTATCCTTGCTTACTCAAACTACTGGGTTGAGGGTAACGTCACCTTCAGAAGAGGGGCCTACTACAATAACTAAGATAATCTCTTAAAAAGTGCAAAAGTGTGGAAATAATCAAAGGTTATACTAACCACGAGTCGGATCCAAGTGATTCATCTTGTCTATCTGTTTTTATTTTTTTTTCAGCATTTTAGTTAGTTTTATTTTTCTTATTTAAAAACATTTTTCTAAACTTTTGATTTGATTAGATGTTGAGGATAAACCGGTATTAAAAGCTCTTGTGTCCTTGGACGACCTCAGTATCTTACCAACACTATACTACGCTCACGATGGGTGCACTTGCCCATATGTGTGTTTAGTGTTAGTAAATATCATGTTTTATAAATTTAAAACTTGGCTAAAAAGTGTAAAAGGGCTTAAAATATACATTAAAAACCTATCACACTTAACGCACATCAAGTTTTTGGCGCCGTTACCGGGGACACAAGGATTTTAAGAAAGTTAGGAATCAACGGCCTAATCGTTTTTTATTATTTTTCTATTTTTTTAGGATTTTTCTTAATTTTCAGCTTCTGCAGAGCTCAGCACGGGCCGTGCCTGGTCAGACACGGGGCCGTGCTCAGCATTGTTTCTGGCAGTTTTTATATTCCGAGTTACAGGGAGTTGAGCACGGGGCCGTGTCGGTGCAGCACGGGGCCGTGTCGGTGCAGCACGGGGCCGTGTCGAGCTCCCCAGTAACAGGGATCCGGAAAACAACTACTGTATCTCCGACCACGGGCCGTGTTCACCTGAGCACGGGGCCGTGGTGAACCTTCTGACCATCATTCTTTTCTGTTTTTATTGCAGGACTTGGAACCAAGGCACCACATCTAAACCTTTTACGTAGTGTATGAGCTCCAGTTCTAGTAGAGACATAAAAGAACCTCTAGAAGAACCCAAACGCTTTCTCAGAAAAAGACTTAAAGCTAAAAATCAAGAGAAAGTTTCAGGGGACCCACTTCCAATGGCGGACCAACGTACCCTCATGGATTACCTACGACCCACCGTAGGAAATCTCGGCGCCGCTATCAAAGCACCGAATGTTGAAGCCAACAACTTCGAACTTCGGCCGCATTTGATACAAATGCTTCAAAACTCTGCAACCTTCCATGGGCTTGCGGACGAGGATCCCCATCTACATATTACTAATTTCTTAGAAATATGCGATACCTTTCGTATCAATGGAGCATCAAATGACGCCATCCGCCTTCGAATGTTTCCATTTTCACTAAAAGACCAAGCTAAGGCTTGGCTTAATACCCTCCCAGTTGGCTCGGTAAACACCTGGGATGAACTGGCCCAAAAGTTTTTATATAAGTATTTCCCTCCTGCTAAAACGGCTAAATTAATGATTGAAATTAATACATATTCACAAGAGGACGGGGAATCCTTATATGAAACTTGGGAAAGGTTCAAGGAGCTACTGAGAAAGTGTCCTCATCATGGTCTTGCAGTATGGCAACAAGTTTCCACTTTCTACAACGGATTGTTGCCACACACAAGACAAACACTTGACTCTAGCTCCGGGGGACTCTTAGGTAATCGTCGCCCAAATGAAATTTATAATCAAATTGAGGAAATTGCTCAAACCAATTTTCAGTGGCACACTCCCCGAGGCAACAAATCTATTGCCCCGGGCGCCCATAAGGTTGATGAGAGCACTTCCTTGCAAGCTCAAATCGAAGCCCTTTCTTCAAAAATCAAAAAGTTAGAAATGTCAAAAACGGATTCGGTTATGGCTTGCGAGGGGTGTAGTGGGCCACATGAAAATTGGAGTTGTATGAAAGAAATGGATAATCAAACGGAATCAGTAAACTACATTGATAATAGACCTAGGCCGTCTGGTCCTCCAAACGGATACCTACAACCAAGGATGGCGTAACCACCCTAACCTTGGTTGGAGAGAACCTGGAAATAGTAGTAACTAACAAAATCTAAACCAACAAACAAACTTTCAACAACCAAGAAACGAGTCACAAAATTTCTCTCAACAACAAGGGGGACGAGAAAGGCTTGAAGATACCGTATCTCGCCTTATCTCCGACACCGAAAAGAAAAACTCGGATCGATTTCAACAATTGGAATCGAATTTTAGAAATCAACAAGCTAGTATTCAAAACATTGAAAAACAATTAAATCGACTAGCTCAAAATTTCTCCAAGAGACCACAAGGCGCGTTACCAAGTAATACCGAAACCAACCCAAAAGCACAAGTACATCTCATCACATTAAGAAACCGTACCGTGGGTCCCGAGGAAGCTCCATTGCCTCCAACTGAAAAGAGCCGATCTAGCCAAACCACAACTCCACCCACACCCCAACAAGAGACGGCCTCTCCACCAATTTAAGAGCCCACCAAGAATCCTCCGGTTCCGTACCCCGATCGGTTAATTCGCCAAAAGACCAATGAGCAATTCGCAAAGTTCGAAAATCTGCTAAAACAATTGCATGTTAATATTCCATTTATTGAAGTCCTAACTCAAATGCCTAAATATTCAAAATTTATGAGGGACTTCCACACTCATAAAAGGAAAATTGAATCATTGCAATTAGTTAATTTAGGCGCAGAATGCTCCGCCTTGCTACTCAACAAACTCCCGCGAAAGAAGATTGACCCTGGAAGCTTCACAATTCCTTGTTCGATTGGGAAATCCCCCATTCGCAATGCAGTAGCCGACCTCGGGGCTAGCATCAACCTCATGCCCACATCAATGTTCAACCGACTCGGCCTAGGAAAAACAAGCCCTACAAAAATGAGCATACAACTCGCCGATAGGTCCGTCAAATATCCACAAGGTGTCGCTGAAAATCTATTGGTAAAAGTCGGTAAATTCGTCTTCTCGGCCGACATTGTCATACTAGATATGGAGGAAGATACCGAAGTACCACTCATCTTAGGGAGGCCATTCCTAGCTACGGCCCAAGCAGTGGTAGACATGAATGATGGAACACTAACATTGAGGATCGGGGACAAGGAAATGAAGTTTGGAGTTGGAAAGAGAGTAGAAGACGACGACCCGGACAATTACATGGAGGTCATAGACTCGAGTTTGGATGATGCTCTCCGACGGTGCAACATGGGATGCGAAACATCCCACTTGGGTAACATATGACCAGGCTTTGGGTCTAGCCAAGGACCCTTATAAACGTGGCGCACCACGGAGGCATTACGCGGAACTATCCTTAGCTTAGTTTAGAATAATTTTTATGCTTTATAGTTTAGCTTTAATTTTCAGGAATAAAACACACTTGGGATGGTGATGGATACCAAGGGAAACTTGCACTAGCACCTCATGCACAAAAACAGGGCCACCCGACGATTTTTCTTCATTACAGCAAGTTCAGCACGGGGCCGTGCTCATCCAACATGCCCCGTGTTCAACCATCTGCAGAAAAATGCCCAGTTCAGGTACCTGGACACGGGGCGTACTCACTGAACACGCCCCCGTGTCCAGCCTTCTGTTACTTTATTTTATTTTCTGTTACTAGCAATCTGAACACGGGGCCGTGTCCAGAAGCCCAGTAACATAAAATTTTGCTTTTTCACATCTTTTTACACATTCAATCAACCTAAAAACTTATTTTTGGGACACATTGAGGACAATGTGTAATTTAAGTGTGGGGGGATGCTAAAACCTTAAGTTTTGCAAGTCCTAATTACAAGCCTTACACAAAACTCTATTGGAACCGCTAAACACCCCAAATTTTTTTCAAATATTTTCATTTTTTTTTACTTGTCTAGGTTTAATTTGGGAATTTCAAATTCTAAAAAGGTTTTATTTTTACAAATTTACAACCGATAGCGTCGTGATAAAAAGAACCAACATAAGAAAATTATGAAACGACATGACAAATCTAGTTAAAATTTGATTATATATACTTGATCACATAAAAACCTATTCCCACAAAAAGTGAGTTTTGAGCCTTTATTGAGCATACAAATACACATCTTTAAACTAAATGTTCATTTTTCGTTTCTTGTGTGAATAGCCGCTTGGTTCTTACGACTCTAGAACTTGCCACGACAATACATTTCCGGTCCTTACCAACTTAAACCCAAGTAAGTAAATGATGGAGGCATTAGGACTAACCCTTTTTATTTCTACACCATTATTTTTTTTTTTTACCACCTACCCAAAATCCCCCTAGTTAACCCCTTTGAGCTTAAACATTTTCATTTCTTAACCCAAACACCCCTTTTACCCACCAAAACCCTTTTTCATTTTAAACCATTTATTTTAGTAACAAAGCTCGGTTTCTCTTATGACTTTCTTATAAAAAAAATTTGATGATGAAGCCAAAAGAAATAAACAAACAAGTTCATCAAAAAGAACTTTGTTTAAAGAAGTGCTTCATCAAAATAAAAAGTTACAAAAATAAAAAGTCTTACGAAAACCGAAGCTTTTTACGCTTTTCGCCCTTTTCTACTAACCACTAACCACCTACCTTTAACCCAAGCCTAACCCTTCCCCCAAAAGTCCTCTTGATATTTAGAAAGGTTTTTAGTTAAAAAGGAGGAGGATTGATTGCTTGGCAAGCTTATGGTAGGAATAAGTTCCATGCCGCTCTCGAGAGTTTTCACAAAAATACATCTTTGGCCAAGTGTTGAGTGATCCCCCGTGAGGTATGTGAACTTGTATATAAATGAAATTTTAAAAAGGCATGTTATGCCCTAATAAGTAATTTATCTTATGAAAAGTTTTAAATAAATCATGACAAATAGGATTGTAAATAAAATAAAAATAAAACCTAATAAAGAATCTTGGAAATCCCGACACTCTATGACAAGCCCAAAACCTTCTCTTCTACCCATTCCATTTGGGAGTGTAAGCCACATTATAAAGAGTTTTGCTTGAGGACACGCAAAGATTCAAGTGTGGGGGTATTTGATGTGTGCAAAATGCAACATGTAAATTACATCAAATGAGGCATAAAACTAACCCTTTTTTTAGTACTAATGTTGGAAAAAGTGTGCTTTTGTCTTCCTTTTGTATTTTCAGGGTTAAAAGAGCTTAAATGAACAAAAGAAGCAAAAATGCAGCCAAATCCAGCATAAATACAAGAAAAGGAATAAACGTGGCATGCCCGACCCCTCGACAGCATCCTCTAAAGCAAAAACAAGAGAACAGAAGGCTGAACACGCCCCGTGCTCACTGAGCACGGGGGCGTGCCCAAGTGTCTGCAGAAAAGAAAAGTTGTAGAAGTTTCTATCACCCACCACGGGGGCGTGTCCAGCGGACACAGGGCCGTGGTCAACTCCAAGATTCACAGAATCTAGGAAAATCTTGATAGTACAGATACGCTTCTGCACATGGGGTCGTGCTCAGCGGACACGGGGGCGTGGTCAACTAATGCAGACAAGCTACAATTAATGAAGAAAGAGAAGATGGGTGGACACGGGGTCGTGCCCAATGGACACGGGGCCGTGTCCGGGCTTCTGTGCAGGCTATAAATAGGGGTGCTTGGCTCATTTGCAAACCATCCCTTGGCAAACCACCTTTCTCACACTTCACCCACACTCCACCACCACCACACACCATCATCCACCACCATCATCCATCATCCATCATAGAGTGTGTGAGTAGTCTCGGGATCCAAGATTGATCGTAAGAGTTCTTGACAATCAAAGGCCATGTTTGTCTAAGTCTCTTACATCACTTGGTGAAGACAAGTGTTTAGTGTAATACATTTTATTTTTAATCTTTTCGCACTTTTTATTTGGTTCTGTATTAATGACTTTAATAACTAGTTTCTTATGTTGAAGGTGAGTCTTCCTTATCGTTTGTCTGTGGTGTCTTGGCATTATTTTACTGTCTATATAAAATAAAAGATTTTCACCATTCATATCTCCACGGTCTATATGGAGGTATGTTGGCTACCTGGTCGGGGGTTAAGGGAACGGTTTGGTAAGAGTCTTTCCTTGTTCAGTGTATAGATCCTGCGAGGACCTGGGTCAACTTTAGTAGGACCTCCTTCAATACCCACTGGTATTGGATGGCGGGAGTCCGAACTCCTTGATCCCCTCATATGTAAACTACTATTAATACTTTAACCCGGCTACTTAGGACGGTATCCCCGCTGACTCAGACTACTTAGCCGAGGGTAACGTCACCTTCAGAAGAGGGGCCTACCACAATTTGCATTAATAACTTAATTAATTATCTTTCAATAATCCAACCCTTTAGGATTGTATCCTTGCTTACTCAAACTACTGGGTTGAGGGTAACGTCACCTTCAGAAGAGGGGCCTACTACAATAACTAAGATAATCTCTTAAAAAGTGCAAAAGTGGGAAATAATCAAAGGTTATACTAAACACGAGTCGGATCCAAGTGATTCATCTTGTCTATCTGTTTTTATTTTTATTTTTTAGCATTTTAGTTAGTTTAATTTTTCTTATTTAAAAACCTTTTTCTAAACTTTTGATTTGATTAGACGTTGAGGATAAACCGGTATTAAAAGCTCTTGTGTCCTTGGACGACCTCGGTATCTTACCAACACTATACTATGCTCACGATGGGTGCACTTGCCCATATGTGTGTTTAGTGTTAGTAAATATCGTGTTTTATAAATTTAAAACTTTGCTAAAAAGTGTAAAAGGGCTTAAAATATACATTAAAAACCTATCACACTTAACGCACATCAAGGGTATATGGAACGTGCCATGTAATGGCGGTTAAAAGATCATTAATTATCTTTATTACCGTTAGATCGTGTGATGTGAAATTTGGTTCAGAATGTAACCGTTGGATCGTGGGTATCAAGACATTTAATGACGGTTGATCGTGTAATCGTGGTTATGCCCTTTCAACTTGTAGTTTCTTCAATCATTCCATCACACAAATTTTTAAGCTGAATTTTGATTGGAGAATACTATCAGTCATATGACACATTTTCACTTCTGTGGACCCCATTGTGATAATGGTCTAATTAGTTTTCTTCTTAATATTCCTCCATTTTCAAAGTCAAAAATCCATTCTGATGATGTCATCAGATATTGATCAGAAATTCTGTTAAGAATTTATATGTTCTTTTGTTTTGAATTTTGTTGACCTTTCTCAAGTAGTCAACAGAAGTCAACAATTTTCAACAGAATTTCTTAATTGAAATTCCCCCTAAACTTGTGAGCTTTTTCAACAGATTTTGAAGTTTCTCTTTTGATTAAATAAGAGGTATACAAGTATCCATTTTTTTTTTGAGATGTGAGGAAATGAGATGAGGTCAGTAGACTTACATGTGATTTTCTGGTGGCATCCAAGTCTCTTGACTTTTTCTGATATTTTCTAAAACTTTTTATCATTTTGAAGTTTTAACAAAAAAAAATTTAGAGATAAATTTAGAGTTTTATAACCAGATTTTAGTCTCATATCATCATAAACTCAGAATTTTGTGTCAAATGATTTGTTTTCTGATGAACATGTGTTGATTTTGTGAATGTTTGACTTCTCATTTTTCTTTCCCCCCCCCCCCCCAAACCCTGAGCCAGACAACAAAGCAACATTAGGAACATACTATATGTGACAACTGTCAAATTAGCATGCATCTGTACAATTAATTAACTATGATTAGTGCCTAATGACTGTGCTGATTTACAATTTATGACTTGAATTGCGTTCTGATTTCTGCATCATATTTACATGTGCATCACATTTCATGACTGTCACATCATTTTTACATACAAACACTTAGTGACATAAACGATGCACAAAGCACAGCTAGCACAGTTAGTGGATAACCCAGAAAAATGTTGACGAAGTTCAGTACATAGACAGACAGTGTTTTGAGACCCAGTATGGGCCAGAGACAAGGTACTACACTAGTATGGTGTGTAGGGAAGTAAGGACCATAAAACTAGGTGATAGTTTAAATGCCGGAAAGTGTCTAAAACCCACATAAAGTGCAGAATTCTACATATTTCAGCAAAATTCAGCAATTTAATGAGCTAGTAACATGCAAAAATATGACTAAATGGTCCTGAATGCTTTCCTAAGTGTCGGGAATTAAAAGTGTCACAAAAGGGTACTTAAAGAACATTAAACGGTATAGTCTGACACTTTAACGAACCGGTATCTAACCGAACAACCGGACACTGCCCGAAACACCAAAATTATACTAGAAGCACTGTTTTATTATTTATGAGCTAGTTATGAGCCCCGAACACCCTAACACACTATATAACATATCTTATGCATAACACCTAAACTAATACACTTAGTTTTCAATTAATTACCTACTTATCATTCAAACTTACACTAGACTCCCCCCCCCCCCCTCATGATTTACGGTCACCAAGAGGTGTGGCCCACCCCAAATCTCTCATGATCTCCTAGATTGCATAAGATCTTGCTTGGATTGCTTGAAGATTTTGCTTGGATTTGGAAGATTCATTTAGATCTTGCTTAGATCTTCCTTGGATATTATAAGTAACCATCTTCATCTTCACAACACCACCATAACTCTCTCCTACTCTCTCTCCCTCTCACGGCCGTAGGTAACCACCACCACCATCATCATTTTCCTTTCAAGTCCATTCAATCCAAGATCATTCCAAGGTGTTAGAGGGTGTTTTATGAAGCTTGGTGCTTGTAGAACTTGAAGGGCCTCCATAAATTGCTTTTATCCACTCCATTTCATCTTGTGTTCTTCCCTAGCTTAGAGCTAGTTGTAAGACTCTCCTAATCCTTGTTTTCTTCATATGTTGATGATTATTAGATAATGAATATTGTTAAACATGGTGAACATTAAAAGACATAATCAAGGACCATAAACAAAAGCTTAACATATGATGATTTAGTGGTGAAATAATTTTGTTTAGTGTATGTATATTACTTGCTTGTTGATTTCTTGAAATGATGATGTTAATCATCACATGGAACTTGCTAGATTGTGATTAAACACATGATCTAGCAAGTGAGAGGGTGATTATGTGACAACATAAGATAATCATCTTCTTGTGTAAACATGAACTTGATGAATAAAATAATTTCTTAAAAGATAATAAACGAAGTGAGTTAATAATCTTGTGGATCCAAGATTTACAAATGATTTTCCAAGAAAACCAAGTTCAAAATATGATTTCTAATAGATCATGGTTTTTACTTAAACCTACATTATTTTTAGTGGAAAAACAAGTGTATAAACACTTATGAAACAAGAAGATCTAATAAATAAACATTTTTGTAGAATATGTTTACAAGTGGTAAACACCTAGTTTCCTTAAGAATGAGATTTTTAAAGGAATAAACACACTTTAAAGGGGTAACTAAACCCACTAAACACTTTACCAAGTTACTACAAGTTTTTGTGAAAAGATCAAGTTCATATTGTTATGTAAAATGTATAGTTTTTGCTCTTGGTAAGTATAAGTTGTTTGAAGTTTGATTGTTGATTGTTGTGATGATTTTGAAAAGAAAATGATATGCTTTAATAAGCATGGACACCTCCATTTTTAGGGGAAACTATGGTGAAATTTTCTAAAAATATAAACACTTATAAAAATGTTTTCTAAACAAATAGTTACAAGTGTGTTTTAACTTTGGTTACCAAAATAAACTTTGCCATAGATTTTGTTACAAAAATACAAGTATTGGAGGTTGGTTTTACAAATAAAAATGGATAAATATGTATTTAGAATATATATTTACATTACAGACATTGTGTGTGATTAAGTGTATATTTCGTGTAATAGTTATATTGTTTTAAGGGTTAAAATAATATAACTTAACAAAGTACCAAGGATTTACAATCCAAAATAATACCGTTATAAATATATTTTTGGTGAATATTATTTTGGGCTACGAAAGAAATGAAAGTATGATTTTTACCAAGTTGTATCATATTTTTGGACAAGGAAGAAATATATTAATTTTTGGAAAGTAAAAATATATTTACTTGGGTTTATTAAGAAAATATAGTATTCTTGGGAAAAATATATATTTTTTCTTAGGATGTATTGTTTTGAAATAAAAATAAGGTTTAAATATATATTTCTAAGTGAGACTTAAAAATATATATTCATTTGGATTAACACGCCGGAATACGACGCCAATACTTGGCAAGAATACGAAAATACATGTATGAGATACCCCCATCCTTGGGAAGGAAATACGAATGTAAAATACTTGAGAAGTATAGTTACAAAATACTGTTTAACAATTATTACAAAAATTAAATATAATTTAAAGTTAGAATATTTATTATTTTATCAAGTAATTATAACTTGGAATAATATCAGAAACGTAACTCAAAGGCACTAATCAATACTAAGACAAGGCACGACCCGCTCATCTAACGGACCGTAGTACGCATGTAGGTAGTCGTGCGATCTAGAGGAAGCTTTGAGTTACATCGGAGACAAGGAACGCAAAACAGTGAGTTCATGTCCCCCTTTTCTTTAAACTATTTTGTTTATTTACTTCGGGGGTGAAATACATGTTACAAAAGGATTACTTACAATACAATTGGTATGGTTAGCCTAGGAAAGAACCATAGATCATGTGAATGGGTAGGCGTATACTTGAGGCCATCAATCCTCTTGTAGGAACGAGGGGCATGAGTGATAGATCTATTTGGGTGTAGCGAGCCCCATCCATGAGTCCGCCGAATGGGCCATGAGGTGACTATGTCTTACAGCTTGAAGCCCGGTATAAAGTCTGCTAGGTTTGAGTCTTCCTGCACCATGTCACGTATATTAATGTATTAGCTACTCATTAATTGATCTGTTTCCTTGTTGCTTTCATACATGGACTTAAAAACTTGCATACATACTTACAACGATTTCAAAGGTTTATACATACACTCAAATGAACACATGAACTCGCTCAACTTTTGTTGATGTTTTCAAACTACATGTATTTCAGGGAATTTGTAAGTGGATCTGGCGGGCGTTGGAAGTTTTTATGCTGCGTTAGAATTAAAGATGTCATCCATGGTCTTTGAGTTTGGTCAGTGTGTCTTATTCCTGGACGAGACACGTCTTTCAAACCTTGGTGTTATTCAATATCTTTGACGAGTCCTTAATGAACTCATGCACAATTTGTACGGTTTGTAAAACTTGAATTTGAAGTCTACGTTTTAAAACAATGTTGTTATGTTTCGAACTTATTTAATGGATGACAAACCCATGATTTTATCATATAGTTGATGTTATGATTGAATGCAATGATATTAAGAAAGACACACCATAATCACGCTTCCGCAAAAGTCAGGGTGTGACACTATATTAACATGTTATCAAGGATAACAACTATACATACTAAGATTAAACAAAGATGACCTAATCAAGGTCCATCCCTTCTCCATGATCCATCTCAAGGAGCAACCATAGATCAGTCACCAAACCAGAATTCTGATTAGTAGTTATGAGCATGTTGAGATTCATGTTTTGTTGAAGTCTCATCTCAGCTCTGGGATAACCTGCAGGAACACCTCCAAAGCCTAGCTGACTTGTGATTATCCTCATCAAAAAACGAGGCTAAATCAAGAATGGCCTACCAGACCACATATTACTTGCAAAATCTTTTATTAAGTAATAAGAGAAATTGTAAAGTGTGTGTAGCAGGAGTGCTCGTACAGGCTCCATCAACCTATAGGAAGCTTCATGATGATTGATAATCTTCTTTGAGAAGCATGCTCCCATTTGTGTGATCAGAAATTGCCATGGCTTGATGAATCCATTTTTGGTGATTGCTCGTAGTGGATTTGCAGGATTGTAACCCATCTGCTCCAAGGTTTCATCTATCTGTGCCTTTGTGAACATCACAACTTCATTATCATCATTGAGTTGTAGAACCGTCCTGATGATACCTTCAGTTACCAGAACTCTTTGGTTAAGCACCACACTTTCGATAACCATCTGTCCTCTCCCCTCATATTCTGATAATGTTGCATTTTTTCAGAACATTTGAAGAATGTCTGGGTGGACCATTATGTGGGCTGTGAGGGCATATTTCAAATGACTTCCCATGATCAGATTCAGTATGGTTTGGCATCCTTCCCATTGAGGACCCTCAAGGTTAGTCCTCAGTCTGAGGTTGTGATAAGGATGATAAGGAAGTGGGAAACGATCAGCTTTGATGGTAAGCATTTTTGTGAGTGTGAGGAAGTGTGAGTATGAAGAAGAAGATGAAGTTGATTTTTTTTTTAGGGTTTCCATATGTAATGGTGACAATCTTAGCTCAAGGTGGTGATAATTTATAGTAAACTTGAAGTTTGCCATAAATGATATCTACCTACTTATAGATTTTGTTCATCACAATCTTTGTTATTTAATTTTCTATCAGATGGCATAAGGAATAACTGAGATAAACTCTCCTGCATTTAATGATATAGGTGGCTATTTTCTGATAATTTATCATGATTACCTGCCTATATGTCACTTCTATCTCCTTAATATTGATGAGGTGTATTGAATGAAGGAGAGAAAAAGCTTAACAACCATTAACGAGTTCTTAGAAAATTTTCTGACTATGACGTTATCAGCCCTAAAAAGAAAAATGCAATATAAACTAATAATGAAAATTAGACGAGAGAAAAAAAAAACTGCACTTATGAATATGCAGATATGAGATATGAATAAAGATGGTGTCATGCAAGAATTTGTTCTAATAATCAAGGATGATTCTGATGTTTCAACAAGTTTTCTGATGTTTCATCAGAATTTCTGGAATTTCTGATGATTCATCAAATATTCTGATGATTTATCAGATATTCTGATAATTTATCAGATTTTCTAATAGTTTATCAGAAAACTTATGTTTCACCTTTTGACTATCAGAACATTTTTGTTCCTTGATTATCATCAAAATTGATTTCTTTTAAGCATTTTTCTGATAAAAGGTTCCCTGAAAACTTTATCTCATAATTGACCATAACTCAGCAGATTGTACTTTAAGCCTTCTGCATAGGCTACTTTTTCTATGGTCAAACATACATACCTTATGCATCCATATCCCATAATCCTCCTTTTTACTCCATTCCCAAAATTTACCATTTTACCCAGTTTTGAAACAAAGTTACTGAGTAAGCTCATGTCCCCATTCATGTGCTTGGAGCTTCCAGAATCGCAGTACCAGATCTGCTGCACATGATGGTCCTGAAATGGAAAAATTAGAGGGTTTTGGGTACCCAGACTTGCTTGGGTACACTTTCTGATGAGGTTTTAATCAAATTGTTTTCTCTTGATGGTCTTTCATCAGAATATCTGTCATATGCTGAGCTATAAACAGATTTTTCACTTTTCTTTTGGAGATGGTGTTGAACAAGCTTCAGTATGTCAACACACATACAAGATTCAGATTTTATTTCTTGTGATGGAATGAGTGGATAATTTTGAATCAATGAGTGAACTGCTTCTGGAATTTTTAAAGTTTTTTGTTTGCATTCACTCCTTTTTGCTTTAAAGTTGGGTTTTTCAAAAGAATACTCAGAACTGGTTGTTTTGCATGATTCAGAATCAGATTATGATGTTTGTTCATCAAAAATCTGATGTGTTGCTTTCACAAAGATGGTGGGTTTAATTTCACTTGTTTTCACATACCCTAAACCCTCTCCTTTGTTCTTTGGTGTGGACTCAATAAAGTTTATGAATTCCTTAGCTTGTTGAAAACCTCTTACATTAATTTCCTTATCATGAATTTTCTTGTAAAGATCTTTTCTTTCCTTTTCATAAAAACCAATTTTAGCCCTGTGATCTAAACTTTATTCTATTAGTAATTGGTTTCAAGTATGATTTTATTCATAGTCCTTTGCAACTCATCAGATTTTTTACTATCTGATTTCTGTTTATCTTGCAGATTTAGAAAATCTGACATGAGCTTGTTTAGCTTGTGTTCAAGATCAAGATTATCTAAATTTACCTTCTGTTCTGAAGTTTCTAGTAGTTCATCAGAAAGTGCCATAAGGCAGAAATTAGCCATCTCTTCTTCTTCTTCATCAGAAGAATCATCAGATAGCCATGTATCTGTCCCTGCAATCAAATTGACTTGTTGTTGTTGCTTCTTTGCTTCTTCCAGCTTTTTCTCATAATAAGCAACATCTTTCAGTTTCTTGGTTTTGCATTCTGATGCATAGTGGCCCCTCTGTTTGCATTTGTAACACACAACTTCAGCCTTTCCCTTATCCTTAGATTTACCTTCTTCCCTAGATCTTCCATCCATCCTCCCTCTGTCACTTTTCTGGTACCTTTGGGCTCCACCCCTCAATCTCTGCTCAAAGGTTTTAGTGAGCAGTGCAATTGCTTCAGCAAAAGCT
>JARYGA010012468.1:0-51125 GCA_030545235.1 Helianthus tuberosus | reverse complement strand
TCTCTACTCAAATAAATCAACACTAACAGTTTCCAAGTTTGCCTTATTCGATCAAATCAATCATTTATCATTGAATTCAAATGAACCCTAACAGTTCATCTAATCATAACAACCCAACTTAATCTTTTATTGAATCGAACAGTTTGATTAATCATTAAGATGCCATACCCATTATGCAACAACCCGAAAACAGGAACATGACGTCCGATTAACATCTACTCGGTTCTAGATTAATAACATGCAATTCGAATCGTATGAATATTACCACATCACGAACCATTCAATATTCATGAAAAGAACCCTAGCTATCACATAACATCATGGCAACCAATATTATCTAACAAACAAAATTCATTAAGCACTAACCGGTTAGCATGCTTCGAACAAGAATAATCCGAATCAAGAAACTTCGAAGGGATGGGTGTTGTTGCCGTCGGGTTCGATAGGGGGAGAGAGAGGTTTAGGGTTTGTGTGTTTTCTTGTGTTTTGCAAGATATGAGAAGTAAACCCCTAAGTTGGATATGTGCATACGTATAAAAGAGTGGGCCGAACCCTCCCTTGGGCTGCCCTTGGTTTCGGATACAAGAAATACGGCCCGAATGGGCTTGTGCGATCGAGTTGGAGTTGTGCGATTACATTATATCAACATATAACATATATATATTCCATTAAAAATCACGTATCACATAATCACATAAAGTTCACATATGTTACATTAAACACAAAAATAGGTTCTGAAATACGAGTTGTCACAGATGATAGTACTGGTTGCCGTCACTCAGAGGAATAGTTCTAGGGTTTCTTATTTGCTAAAAGTGTGACGAATGGAACCGTAATACACAATAAATATTCGCGTAACGTACTGGGCCCTTAATGGGCTTCGGCGAATCATGGGCCGGCGAAACACCTTGTTTCGTCGAGGTGTGTGTGACAAATCACACCTGTTTCGTCACCTGTTTCGTCGTCGCGGTTTATGGTGAAACACTTTGTTTCGTCGGGTCTAATCTCAACAGTATACAAGTTCATGTTCATGAAATCAAACACTTTAATCACATTACACAGATAACCTATCAAACAACCATCTCAACTTATAATCCAGTGTACGGTTACAAGGGAAACAAGTCGTGTAAGCAACAATTAAACAATTAACGAGCAATTAATGCGAAAGTGGAATCTTGGAAACTCGAGTTGTCACAGCGACAAACACTCCGGAATAGTGAAATAGGCTTAACATACCTTAAATAACCTTCACATAACTTAGAAATAAGTTTTGGATGGTTTGGTGTGTCGAAAACAAGTTTGTTCGATCGCAGGGACTATTTGTGTCAAACTGCGAAACTATACAAATTTATATAGTAACGAACATTCCGGAACTTGATCTTAAGTTAAACATACCCTAAATATCCTTTACTTAGCTTAGAAATAGGCTTTGAAGGGTTCGGTGTGCTAAAACAAACTTTATTGATCAATATGGACTAAAAGCGTCAAAAAGTGTATAAGTTTGCATTTTCGCGCATATCTTACGTTATGAATATATCCGGACACCCAAAAATTTATGTAAGCATTAAAATATTTTATTTTAGTGATTGGAATGATAAAATTCCATTCGTCGCTCAATTTGGATCGTTTTTGCGTTCGTTACGACTTCCGTCGTAATTAACCGAACAACGCAACCGTACGACCAACCGAACCAACATCCGAGATGTTTTTGAGCATGTTTTGAGTTCCCAAAACTTTAACTTCATTTTAGAGCCTTGAAATGAGGTTAACGGGGCTTAAAAGTGCCAAAAATGCATCAAAATGCAAGTTTTACAAGTTCAGGGGCTAAATCTGTCAATCTGCCAAAGTAGCCTAGGCGGCCCGCGTAAGAAACTGTCTGGGGCTACGCAGCCTGCGACAGACATGCAGACAGAAACATTGAATCTGGTCATTTAGCTCGATTTTGATGGTTTTGATCTATGGTTTTTCATACTATGGGCTGATTTGTGTGGAGAACAAGTCCCCCAATCATTCTTTGACATTTGTATGGCCAAGATCATTCCCTCCTTGCCAAGAAATGATCCTAACGGTTTGCGAAAAACAATATATAAGGCCATGCCCCCATTCCATTTTCCTCGCATTTGATCTGAGATTTCTCTAAGTGGTTGTGATTATTCACTACCTACCTGAGAATACTTAGAATCAAATCTATTTGGACCCTTTGTAAGTCCTCTTTCATTCTTTTATTGCTTTCCTAGCTTAAAAGTCAAACAGTGTTTGACTTTCAGCTTTGACCACGAGATGGTCAACGAGAAGTTCGTTTGAACTTCGCAACGTGAGCGTAATCACGATGGTTATAGTCCTTAGTGACTATACCTACTGATTACCACGTTGACTAGGCGTAGTGACGAGTCGTAGTTTCTGTCAAAATGCGCATTTAAGCGTATTTTGCAACCAAACTACTCGTGGTATCAAAACAATATCAAAACTTGTTTTCTAACTTAGTTAAGCATGTTTTAACATGCTTAGCTCATCACTTTTAGTTTAGTGCTTGTTTAGAGTCGTAAGTCAAGTGGTCTAAACCACCGCTTAGACTTTCGAACTCGACCCATTTGGTCGATCATTAGGATCCGACCAAGCATGTCTAGTGACCATAGTTGTATAGGGAATAACCTTCCGAGGTTATACCTTATGGTCACCTAGTTTAAGTAGTTGTATGATAGGTAGTTTATATGCCTTAGGTAATTTACCAAAATGCCCTTTTCATGCATAATTGGATTTTAAGCATATGTAACCTAAACAAAAAAAACCCTAATCTCTCTCTCTAGCCTGGCGACTGCCGTCCTTCATGTAATCCTCCTTTCGTTTTCGAAATCTGCTGATTAATAGGTCTGCTATTAGTGTTTCAATCTCTATTACTGATTATGCTACCAGTTGGGATCGATTTTAGAAGTAGGATGTCTGTTTTTTCCATTCTTAATCGTCGACTAGATTAGGGTTTCTTTTTCGACGGCCGTTTTGTGTTTGATTGGTATTCTGGTTATCTGTTTCGTATTTGCTTTTGTTTTTTGGAGAGAGTTGCTTATACCGTATGGATGAGAAGAAAATACCTGGGGTTTTTCCGCAAGATCACGGAAAACCTTCAGTATCGTTTGAAGATTTTGCTAAGCGTGTAATTGATGTTGAGGGTAATACATGGTTACCCCGAAGAGGATCGGTTCAGACTCCAATTGAACCCAGAAAATTCAATGTAATTGATGAACTTGCGAAATTGTCTAGTCCAATTCATGTGGACAATTTGCAGCCAGATGTTAGGGTTTCGGATTGTGAAGGGGCTGGTTACCCGAACATGGGGTTCACGCCATTATCTGGTTCCAATGGGTTGAATGTTACGGCTGGTCAAGGGAAACTGGGGGTTGCGGATCGGGTATCCTTCGCTAAAGTGGTTACAAACTCTAAAGAGAATGTAAATGTGACAACTCGAGTTTCCGACTTTCACTTTCGCATTAAATGCACGTTGACTTTGACTGTTTAGTTGTTTGACTTGTAACTATACACGTTATGTTATAATGAAAGGCACTATGATTGTTACATGTTTATGTGATTTAGATTATAACATGAAACGTATGGTATTGTGAATTCTGCATGTATGTGATTGATATTAAAACATGAGACTTAGTATTTTAGAAAAACACTTGAACTGTTTAACACCTGAAAGGACCCGACGAAACAGAAGTTGATTCGCCAAAAACATCCCGACGAAACAGGATCCGTTTCGTCAACCTAATCTCGACGAAACAGGCTGTTTCGCCGGCCCATTATTACGCGAAGCCCATTAAGGGCCCAGAACGCTGTTTCGTGTATATTTACGGGAAACGAGTTCAGTTTCACACGTTTTAACAATCTGAAACCCTAAAACTCTCCCAAGTGTGACGGCAGTGTGTGTTTCCCCAAGCCCTCTCTAGTGATCAAACTATCATCCCGGATATCTCGGTTAGTGCGTGCTCGTCTAATCGGTTTCTTTGTCCTTTGATTTCTTTATACATGTTGTGTATATGTTTGATTTCTGGATCATGTATGAGTATATGTGTATGATGAATACTTAGGGTTTTCATGAACCTCTTGATGATGATGAGCACATGACTTGCATAATGTTGTCGGCCATTATATTCTTGTTTACATGTGTGTGTTGTCAGTACATGTTAGTCAAGATTCAAATATTAATTGTTTGTTTATATGTTATCAAATTTTAAGAGAAGGAAAGGTCCAATCGGTTGAATGATATTAGAGGTCCAATGAAAATAAAACCTTGACTATGTATTTCGGTCTAATAAGGTTGAACGGTGGTGGATAGATGCCGGCCACTAGGGCATTAAGATTCTGTGATATTGCTTCTTATTGCTGAAACTGTTATGGGATTCGACGAAACAAAGACACCGGCAAAACACATTATTATGACGAAACCGACATGGCGAAACACAATGTGTTTCGCCGAGACTAGTTATGACGAAACAAGAGTGATTCGTCGAAGGGGCTTAACGACGAAACAGGGGTGTTTCGTCGAATGGTTAAACTGTTCAATAACTTAGGTTAATTCTGTTAAACTTAACTAGGTTAGTTAACTGCTGTTATGTATAAAAGTAATACTTGTATGATCACAAATACGTGCAATGTGATACTCAGTGTTATTGATGCGATGTTCATGATGATTATGTTTACGTGCAAACAACTTGAATACAAACTGATTAAGTATACGTGCACACTTTAGGACGAGATTGACTTACTTTGAGCACATACTTAGCATACCAAGCAAAACAAGGTGAGTTCACACTCTTACCAAGGCATGGGATTCCCGGGGTTGGGAATGGTATTGAATGATTTCATGTACTTACTCCGCTACTAGAATACGCACCACTGTCCTCGGGTTGGGAAGGACACCTATAGATACAGCTAGACTAGTAATACATGGGAAGCCCCCACTACTCTTCGCACACATGCCTGGGATGGCCGCGATACAAATACTAATCTTCGCACACATGCCTGGGTTGGCCGCGATACAATTACTAAACTTCGCAAACATGCCTGGAGGGCCGCGATACAAATATAACTAGTCTATAAAACATGGGAAACCCCCACTAAACTTCGCAAACATGCCTAGAGGGCCGCGATACCATTACATACGATGCATGATTACTAAACGAACTTATGATTTACGATACGAACACTATAATTGAACAACCAACTGTGAACTCGCTCAACTAGTTGTTGACTCTCTGTTACATGCCTTGCAGGACCATAGGTACTCTTGGAGCTTGCACGGGAGGCGCGATCGTTGTGGGCACGGATTTTGGATGTTATGATACACTCTTTTGTGACACTTCAACTTAATACTTATGTTGGGTTTTTACATTATTGCTTCCGCTACACACTTGTTTATGTTTGGTTTGGAAAACACCTATCGTATTGATGAATGACTTTTACTATTTACTTATATGTTCAATATGATTGGTGGCTTGATCCTGGTCAGTCACGCCTCCAAGCGGTGGTACGCCGCATTTGGATTTTGGGGGTGTGACAGTAAAAGTGAACTTTAGGGCTATGGAGTCTAGTGAGGCTGTTGACGGAGCAGATGTGGTGATTCCATTGTCTTCGGTTAAACAAGTTACTGACAGGTATGCAAACACTTTGTATGGGTATTTCCTGGGTAAACGTCTAGCATTTCCTGTGGTCGATTTTTTTGCAAAGAACAACTGGGTGAAATATGGTTTGTCTAGATTTATGATGAACGCGAACGGGTTCTTTTTTTTTAAGTTCAAGACTAAAGAAGGGATGGACCAGATGTTAGAGGATGGACCTTGGATGATAAGAAATGTACCAATAATCTTGAAAGAGTGGTCGGCCTCTATCAAGCTGGAAAAAGAGGATTTAAAAGCTATTCCAGTTTGGGTCAAGATGCATGATGTGCCGTTAGTGGCATTTACTGAGGATGGTCTTAGTTTGCTTGCATCTAAGATTGGGGTGCCTAAGATGTTGGATTCGTATACCGCCACAATGTATGCGGAGTCGTGGGGTAGAAGTAGCTACGCTAGAGCTCTTATTGAAGTTCAGGCAGGGGTTGAGTTAAAGAGGAGTGTAACTGTTGCAATCCCGTCTTTGGATGATAATGGTCATTCAATGGTGGAGGTAAAAATCGATTATGATTGGGAGCCTTTAAGGTGTTCATCTTGCTGTGTTTTCGGTCATGAAGATATCTCATGTCCTAAGAACCCTAAGAAAAGTTCGGTTGGGGATGTTGAGAAGAATAATGATGACTTCATATGAAAAATCAGAAGCCTAAGTTGGTCTATAGACCAGTTGTTAATCCTAAACCAAAATCGTCCTTGAGGAGTCCACTGATTAACCAAGTTTCAACGTCGAACTCTTTTGACATCCTTAAGGACGATAACGGTAGTCAGGGAGGTGTTACTGTTGGTCGAGTCGAGAAGAAGGCTACGCAGGCAAGGGATAGGCACGATTCGGATGAGGAGGAGGTTGTTGAAGTTTATAATGAAACTAGTCATTTTATGACATCGGGTACTCATCCTTCATCTTCGCGTGCAGGAGCAAGCAACTCTTCCACAAATTTCTCAAATGGATAGGCTCTTTTTGGTGCGTGTGAGGGGGTTGCCTGTGTCACACCCCGACCACGTGGAACATACAAAACGTGGCGGAAACATCGGGGAGTGTTGTAACAGAATTAATGTTTCAAATCCATGGCAATTGAAGTTTCGTTTTATTGATTAAAAGTGTTACAATGTCTTAACAAATAAATAAATACAACAAAATTAACTAGTCTTGCATCTTTTATTGTCACTAAAGCCCAAGTCTGCCTATGTGTATCTTGATCATCTTACGCAACAGTTCCTGAAAAACACATGTGAAAATATGGTACGTCAGCATAAAAATGCCGGTGAGATACATAGGTTTTGTGAAAATAGGTTTCATGACTTATGTTTGAGAAAATGTTTAGTCATGAACCTTGTTATTTGCTTTGTTTTGTAAATCATTTGAAAATCGATAAGACCAGATGATATGTATAAATAATGTATAATGTATGGTTAAATGAATAACCATGTAAAATGAGTTTGTATTAGATAAGTTGTTTGTAAATCAATGTCTTGTGAAAAATATGTTATTTGTATAAAATGTTCTATGTCTCAAAATGAAATGATTCAAATAACGTTACGACATGTAATACCATACAAACACTTATATATAGGAAGTACCAGCGGCGTATCCACCATGCTTGTATCATATTACACACGCATCGTTACTTAATCACTTAATCAAACCAAACCAAACAATGTAAAATGTTCATGTCAAGATGTAAATCATGTCAAATTGTCTATGTCAAATATCCATGTTAAATGTCTATGTCAAATATGTCATGTATGGCAAGTGAAAGGTCTCAACTAAACCATATGCACAAAACAAAGTATTGAAGTAAAACTTGGTTTAAATCAAAGTTATGTTTTATGTAGTAAATGCATGATCAATGTAAATCATGTAATATGCGTCCAAAATGTAAGTATATGATGAATAAGAAATGTACTAAGTATGCTACAACAAACATACATAGCATGTGAACTGAAATATCTGTACTAAGTATGCAACAACATACATACGTAGCATGCGACCTGTACTAAGTATGCAACAATAGACATACGTAGCATGTGATGTAATGTAAAACAATGTACTAAGTAATGCACACAATGGCACACCTAGTATGAAATGTAATGAAATCATGTACTATAATGTACTAATGAACATAGGAAGTATATGATTTGAAAACAGGAAAGCATGAAAGTAACAAGTAGGCACATGTGTTCCACCCCAAAACAGTTTGGAAAACAGTAAAAGAGGGGTCTATGTACTCACTTGAGATTGCTCAGTAGTCCTTGAGTAACAACTAAACAATGCTAGAGATCCCGGAAATCAAACGGCACCTAATATAGGTAACTATGTTAATTAACCGGACCTAAATCGGAAGATTGGGTAGCATTAGGGTTTGTAAACCAAATGAGTGTAGGAACTCATGTGATATGGTTTAACAAGTCCTACATGCTAAATGAAACTTAACCTAAGTCTTATCGACCCATTACGACCCGTTTAGGAAGCTTATGCTACTTTAACGCGTCGTGCGCGTGAAACGCGTTCGGAACGCCTAACTAGCCCTATGACAAGTGTTATATGCCTAAACATGTTACATAATCAGTTATGTGACAAAGGTTTAGGTTACATATGCTTAATTACCAATTATACATGAAAAGGGTATTCTGGTAATTTACCTAAGGCATATAAACTACCTATCATACAACTACTTAAACGATGTGACCATAGGGTATAACCTCGGAAGGTTATTCCCTACCTACTATGGTCACCTAATGTATTTGGTCGGATCCTAATGATCGACCAAATGGGTCGAGTTCGAAGGTATAGGCGATTTATTAGATCGCCTACCCTACGACTCTAGACAACGTGGTAATCAGTGGGCATAGTCCCAAAGGACCATGACCAACGTGATTACACTCACGTTGCGAAGTTCAAACGAACTTCGCATTGACCATTACTGGTCAACGCTGAAAGTCAAACAAAGTTTGACTTTCTGACTCGAAAAGCAGTAAAATAAGGAAAAGAACGAAAGAATACTTACCCAGGGTCCCCGAATGCTAATCCCGATTCGAGAATCTCAGGTATGAAACAATGGTTTCAACTTAGAGTTTCTAAAATCAGAATTCTAGTGCATTTGAAGTAATGGGGGGTGGGGTATTTATAGTATTCGGTCCACCGTTGAGATCGTTTCTTGGAAAAGGGGAAACGATCAAGGCCGTACACTTGTTGCAAGGTTATGGAAGCTAAATGTGATGCTTATCATCTGACTAAGCAAGTTAGAACATGTGGGTGAGAATCAAACATGTGCAAACAGCCTGTTTAAATACTCTGCATCTGGTCTGCAGACCCCTAGCGCACCGCTACGCTTAAAGTGTAGCGCACCGCTAGGCACTATTTCGGCAGAATTACACTTTTGGTCCCTGAACTGTATTTAGGCCATTTTCGACACGTTTAAGGCCCGTTAACCCCATTTCAAAGCTCTAAAATGAAGTTAAAATATAGGGAACTTAAAATGTGCTCAAAAATATCTCGGATGTCGGTTCGTTTGGCCGTACGAACGCGATGTTCGCTTAATTACGACGGAATGCGCATAAGCGCGAAAAACGATCCAAATGACGCGACGAATGGATTTTTCTTAAGGCGAACACTAAAATATAATATAGTCATGCTTATATAAATTTTTGGATGTCCAGATGTATTCAGAACGTAAGTTACGCGTAAAAATGCAAACTTGTGCACTTTTTGACGCTTTTAGTCCCTGAATGACACAAAAGTTTATTTTAGCATACCGAACACCTCAAAGCCTATTTCTAAGCTATGTGAAGGATATTTATGGTATGTTTAACTTATGGTCATGCTCCGGAAGGTCTGTTACAGTTCAAATTGGCATACTTTCGCAGTTTGTCAACTTTAGTCCCTGTAAGCGATTAAACTTTGATTTCACCACACCAAACCTTCCAAAACTTATATCTAAGTTATGTATAGGTTATTTAAGGTATGTTAAGCCTATTTCACTATTCCGGAGTGTTTGTTGGATTAAACTGGTTATATCTACACATCAGAGCGCGTATAACCTTCCAGAAAGCGATTTAAAGCTTGAAATCGAACAAGAATTGATATGTGTAAACGATACACATATTTTTACAAATCCCAAGTATGAAATACTATATTTCATTGGTTTGGCATTTGTCTGATGGTTGGAGTGACACGGGTGTTACAGTCTCCCCTACTTTAGGAGTCATTTTACATCTTCAGAAACAAAAATGAACAGAATGGTCATTTTACATCTTCAGAAACAAAAATGAACGGAATGGTCATTTTACATCTTCAGAAACAAAAATGAACGGAATGGTCATTTTACATCTTCAGAAACAAAAATGAACGGAATGGTCATTTTACATCTTCAGAAACAAAAATGAACGGAATAGTCATTTTACATCTTCAGAAACAAAAATGAACGGAATAGTCATTTTACATCTTCAGAAACAAAAATGAACGGAATGGTCATTTTACATCTTCAGAAACAAAAATGAACGGAATGGTCATTTTACATCTTCAGAAACAAAAATGAACGGAATGGTCATTTTACATCTTCAGAAACAAAAATGAACGGAATGGTCATTTTACATCTTCAGAAACAAAAATGAACGGAATGGTCATTTTACATCTTCAGAAACAAAAATGAACGGAATAGTCATTTTACATCTTCAGAAACAAAAATGAACAGAATACATGACAAAATTCGCTGTGGTCTCTGTGCACTGAATTTCCATAATTATGTACGCGTCCATAATTACGTAATTCCTTGCACAGTCCGCACAGTGCATTTCATGATGTGTAGGGGAAGAAAATATCAAACCTGTGATGAGTGTGACTAGACTACCATAGGGTCCTTTTAATCAGATCAACACATGCTCTTTTTAATTAGACCTCCAAGGAGTCCTTTCAGCTCTATCATCATTTGATATACTTAACCAGATTTTTGGATCAATCTGTTTAACTAGACCACTCAAGGGGTCTAATTATAGAATAGTACAATAAAATCCAAGGGACTTAACTACAACGTAGAAGCCCATTGAGGATTTAATATAGTACCTTTGGATATCCTACTATGAATCCTTTATACGAAGATATGGAAGATTCTATGAGGATTTGGATGATAAGAATTTGGATCACACAAAAACATAAAAGGAAACACATAAGCACATAATCACATAGTTGTTTGACTTGTTTATTAATTTGTTATCTTTGGACGCGGATACTTAAAGTACACCAGGAATCCAATTCGTGGATTTCATTTGGCACTTTAATCATATCAAGAATCTATCTATGAAGATAGGATAATCTTAAAAGGAATTCGGCTTTGTCCTTATTGAATTGTGATGTACGTATTGAATCATACAAAGAATTCAATTAAGGACTCCGATGAATGATACTCATCCACAAGGATCTAATTATGAGGATAGAAAGATCCTACATGGATTTTTTTTTTTTTTTGGAGTTTGTGTAACGAGAGGTGTTCCGACACCTTGCACTGGGCGTGCTTACGTCGATACACAAGGTAGAAAGTTCATGAGGTTAAGGCGCCAGATATGTCAAGCGACATATGAAGCAGAGTTTGAAGGTTGAGCAGCAGCAGGATTTGTAACAGCTTTGCTTTGGATTGCAAAGCGGCATATGTTAACCAAATGTCTCCATCGTCCACCGTGGGTACATTTGAAACAAGGTATTTGATTTGAATAATGACGATGGCATTGATTGCACCAAGGAGCAGTTCCCTTATACAGCTTCACCCCTGAGGCGAGTCATGGTGATAGCTAAGTCAACGGTCCTCCGGAGTACGACGCCTATTCGCTGGGTAATTGCAGCACCTGGTTCGGACATTGTTGTTGCGATGAAGAAGCATCTTGAAGATAACGAAAGGCATAGGAGGAAACAAGCGAAAGATAGTCAAAAGGAAATGACAAGGCATGTAGATTGTGACCATTTGTTTGTTACCAAAGGCAAACAAATGAGATGGTGACTAATCAAAGTAAATGGGTTAATATAATGTATCGCGAAGACATGCTCGCCTATAAGTGAACACTCATCCCAAGAATTCCCAGGTAAGCACAACTGGTCTCGCGTCTGATGAGATGTATACGAAGTGCTTGCCTAGACAGAAAACCCAGAATACAGGCATTTACCCTTCCAGTTTGCACGTGTTCACATTATTTATAACCCAAAACCTTGACGAGAGTTTTGAAAACTCAAAGGGGTTCAAAACCATATAACAGAGGGTTCAAAACCTTACAATAGAGGGTTCAAAACCTTGTAATGAATCATCCTAGAACAGATGATTAGTTTTCAAAGCGGTTTTGAAATTTATGTTCTTGTTGTGATAGTCGCCTAAGGATAGGTGACGGTATTGTTTTATGACTAAACGCAAGTAAACTCGCGTTAGGGTCCTAGAAAGTTATAGACTAGGTCAAAGCATTACTAATAACCTAATTCCCTATAACCATTGGCTCTGATACCATCTTTTCTGTCACACCCCGACCACGTGGAACATACAAAACGTGGCGGAAACATCGGGGAGTGTTGTAACAGAATTAATGTTTCAAATCCATGGCAATTGAAGTTTCGTTTTATTGATTAAAAGTGTTACAATGTCTTAACAAATAAATAAATACAACAAAATTAACTAGTCTTGCATCTTTTATTGTCACTAAAGCCCAAGTCTGCCTATGTGTATCTTGATCATCTTACGCAACAGTTCCTGAAAAACACATGTGAAAATATGGTACGTCAGCATAAAAATGCCGGTGAGATACATAGGTTTTGTGAAAATAGGTTTCATGACTTATGTTTGAGAAAATGTTTAGTCATGAACCTTGTTATTTGCTTTGTTTTGTAAATCATTTGAAAATCGATAAGACCAGATGATATGTATAAATAATGTATAATGTATGGTTAAATGAATAACCATGTAAAATGAGTTTGTATTAGATAAGTTGTTTGTAAATCAATGTCTTGTGAAAAATATGTTATTTGTATAAAATGTTCTATGTCTCAAAATGAAATGATTCAAATAACGTTACGACATGTAATACCATACAAACACTTATATATAGGAAGTACCAGCGGCGTATCCACCATGCTTGTATCATATTACACACGCATCGTTACTTAATCACTTAATCAAACCAAACCAAACAATGTAAAATGTTCATGTCAAGATGTAAATCATGTCAAATTGTCTATGTCAAATATCCATGTTAAATGTCTATGTCAAATATGTCATGTATGGCAAGTGAAAGGTCTCAACTAAACCATATGCACAAAACAAAGTATTGAAGTAAAACTTGGTTTAAATCAAAGTTATGTTTTATGTAGTAAATGCATGATCAATGTAAATCATGTAATATGCGTCCAAAATGTAAGTATATGATGAATAAGAAATGTACTAAGTATGCTACAACAAACATACATAGCATGTGAACTGAAATATCTGTACTAAGTATGCAACAACATACATACGTAGCATGCGACCTGTACTAAGTATGCAACAATAGACATACGTAGCATGTGATGTAATGTAAAACAATGTACTAAGTAATGCACACAATGGCACACCTAGTATGAAATGTAATGAAATCATGTACTATAATGTACTAATGAACATAGGAAGTATATGATTTGAAAACAGGAAAGCATGAAAGTAACAAGTAGGCACATGTGTTCCACCCCAAAACAGTTTGGAAAACAGTAAAAGAGGGGTCTATGTACTCACTTGAGATTGCTCAGTAGTCCTTGAGTAACAACTAAACAATGCTAGAGATCCCGGAAATCAAACGGCACCTAATATAGGTAACTATGTTAATTAACCGGACCTAAATCGGAAGATTGGGTAGCATTAGGGTTTGTAAACCAAATGAGTGTAGGAACTCATGTGATATGGTTTAACAAGTCCTACATGCTAAATGAAACTTAACCTAAGTCTTATCGACCCATTACGACCCGTTTAGGAAGCTTATGCTACTTTAACGCGTCGTGCGCGTGAAACGCGTTCGGAACGCCTAACTAGCCCTATGACAAGTGTTATATGCCTAAACATGTTACATAATCAGTTATGTGACAAAGGTTTAGGTTACATATGCTTAATTACCAATTATACATGAAAAGGGTATTCTGGTAATTTACCTAAGGCATATAAACTACCTATCATACAACTACTTAAACGATGTGACCATAGGGTATAACCTCGGAAGGTTATTCCCTACCTACTATGGTCACCTAATGTATTTGGTCGGATCCTAATGATCGACCAAATGGGTCGAGTTCGAAGGTATAGGCGATTTATTAGATCGCCTACCCTACGACTCTAGACAACGTGGTAATCAGTGGGCATAGTCCCAAAGGACCATGACCAACGTGATTACACTCACGTTGCGAAGTTCAAACGAACTTCGCATTGACCATTACTGGTCAACGCTGAAAGTCAAACAAAGTTTGACTTTCTGACTCGAAAAGCAGTAAAATAAGGAAAAGAACGAAAGAATACTTACCCAGGGTCCCCGAATGCTAATCCCGATTCGAGAATCTCAGGTATGAAACAATGGTTTCAACTTAGAGTTTCTAAAATCAGAATTCTAGTGCATTTGAAGTAATGGGGGGTGGGGTATTTATAGTATTCGGTCCACCGTTGAGATCGTTTCTTGGAAAAGGGGAAACGATCAAGGCCGTACACTTGTTGCAAGGTTATGGAAGCTAAATGTGATGCTTATCATCTGACTAAGCAAGTTAGAACATGTGGGTGAGAATCAAACATGTGCAAACAGCCTGTTTAAATACTCTGCATCTGGTCTGCAGACCCCTAGCGCACCGCTACGCTTAAAGTGTAGCGCACCGCTAGGCACTATTTCGGCAGAATTACACTTTTGGTCCCTGAACTGTATTTAGGCCATTTTCGACACGTTTAAGGCCCGTTAACCCCATTTCAAAGCTCTAAAATGAAGTTAAAATATAGGGAACTTAAAATGTGCTCAAAAATATCTCGGATGTCGGTTCGTTTGGCCGTACGAACGCGATGTTCGCTTAATTACGACGGAATGCGCATAAGCGCGAAAAACGATCCAAATGACGCGACGAATGGATTTTTCTTAAGGCGAACACTAAAATATAATATAGTCATGCTTATATAAATTTTTGGATGTCCAGATGTATTCAGAACGTAAGTTACGCGTAAAAATGCAAACTTGTGCACTTTTTGACGCTTTTAGTCCCTGAATGACACAAAAGTTTATTTTAGCATACCGAACACCTCAAAGCCTATTTCTAAGCTATGTGAAGGATATTTATGGTATGTTTAACTTATGGTCATGCTCCGGAAGGTCTGTTACAGTTCAAATTGGCATACTTTCGCAGTTTGTCAACTTTAGTCCCTGTAAGCGATTAAACTTTGATTTCACCACACCAAACCTTCCAAAACTTATATCTAAGTTATGTATAGGTTATTTAAGGTATGTTAAGCCTATTTCACTATTCCGGAGTGTTTGTTGGATTAAACTGGTTATATCTACACATCAGAGCGCGTATAACCTTCCAGAAAGCGATTTAAAGCTTGAAATCGAACAAGAATTGATATGTGTAAACGATACACATATTTTTACAAATCCCAAGTATGAAATACTATATTTCATTGGTTTGGCATTTGTCTGATGGTTGGAGTGACACGGGTGTTACAGCCTGTGTGTGGCAACTTCATCTTTGATGATGGCGATTGAGGGTTTTATGTTGATTTGTTTTGTCATGTCTACTAGATATCTTGTCATGATGTATAGTAGGCTAGGTTATGGGGCGTCATAGGCTTATTTTGCTTTGTTTGTCATACATATATGGGGCATGTCCCGTATATGAACTAGTGTGGAACACATCCTCACTACTTGTACTTATTTGCGGTTGTTTTCAATAGATTCACCGGGGTAACCCTTTACCCAAAAAAAAAAAAAAACCTAAACATTTGTCACCTAACTAATTATGTAACATAATTAAACATGTTTAGGCATATAATACTTGTCATAGGACTAGTTAGACGTCTCGAACGCGTTTTACGCAAACGACGCGTTAAAGTAGCGTAAGCTACCTAAACGGGTCGTAACGGGTCGAAAGCACATAGGTTAGGTTCCGATTTAGAATGTAGGCTTTGTTAAACCATATCACATGAGTTCCTACACTCATTTGGTTTACAAGACCTCATTCTGTCCGATCTTTCGATTTAGGTGTCGATTTATTTACTAGTGATCCGATTACTAGGTACAACTTGAATTTCCTTGGTTTGCCTGAGCTTCGCTAAGTTCTTTAGATCAAGGATACCCTTCCATTCAATGTGAGTACATAGTTCCCCTATTTTACTGTTTTCAATTGTTTTGGGGTGATTCATATGTATTAAAACGATTTTGATGTTTTCAAAAAACGATTAAGATGGTTTATATTAAACTAATAACGATTTCAATAATGTGAACGAACTTGTTGGTTGTAATTACATAACAAATGACATTCATTAGCACTGATCTAGCCGACCAGTATTAGGTTATGGTACCATAGGATCTGACAAATCCCGTTATCAGACTACACCCATGGTTATGTGTGGGGGTTATGTAGGTAACGACCGAATCTGATGATTGTTAACTTACCCTTTGGTGGTTTGTTAATACGAGAAACGAGGTAGACGAGTCACGAAGGTTTGAATGTTATTAGCGAGATGACCATAAGTAGTTTCACAATTAAAACGAATACGATTTTGGGACGAGTTAAACGATTTGAGACGATTTAAACGAGATAAACGATTTGGTTAAATGATTGATTTTGGGTAGTGATTAGATAATGGGACGGGTGTAGCATGATAAAGGCATGGTAGATATGCCGCTGGTACATCTTATATATAAGTGCTTTTATCATATTACATTTCGTATCATTATTTAGTTCACTTGGAAAACGATTTTTGAAACGATGTCACACAACGAGGTTTTCGAGATGATATAAACCATACGAGTTTTATTAACGAGTTTTAATGAGATGTTTACGAGTTGGTTTACTAAAGCAAATGTTTTGGGGTTAAGAATCATGGCTACGAGATTTTATATACTATAACCATCTTGATTTGAGTTGGTTAAATTATGTTGCAATACACTTTTCAAAACGAGGTTTGTACTTTTGACTCTTGTAGTCTAATAAGATACTGCAACATATAAACGAGCCATGAATCCGAAACTCTCCTAAAACCTATGTGCTCGCCAGCATTTCTTTGCTGACTTTATTTTTACGTATGTTTCAGGTGGTGTTGCTTGATGTTGATTGCTAGGAAGCTTGTGTTCACTTAGGATCTGGACGAGGCCTTAGTGACATAAAAACAATAATAGACGATATGTAATTTGTTTGTTTGGTTTTAAGACAATGTAATTTACTTAATAATTCAATAAAACGAAACATTTGTATCCATGGTTGTGAAACGATGATTCTGTTACAACACTCTCCGACGTTTCCGCCACGGTTGGTTGTTTTAACGTGGTCGGGGTGTGACAGTTGGCATACCTGTTGTTGCACCACTTTTAGCGGACCCTATACCTGCACCCGCTGACCATGCTCCTTTTGCTGATCAGATAGATCCCCGTTACGCATTCACCCGCAATGGGTGGATAGAGGATGATGATGACTTGCCTCCTTTTGTTGAGCTTGTTACTCCCCCACCTGCACCTACACATGCACCTGTTGACGTTGCCCCGTTTCACCCACATGTGTCTGATATACACCGCACTGACTTGCCGATCACATTCTTACAGGATATGCCTCCACCCCGTCCAGGGGAAGGTCCGTCCAGCCAGCAGCCTGGCCATATTCCACCCGTGTCAACAGCTTTTCCCTTCATGCCACAGTTTACACCTGCTACTCATTTTGCTTATGCACCATCAGGCGAGCCACTCATATGGTTTTCGCCCAACACTATGCTAGTTTCCGATCCATACCATCCTTCACACTACACTGGTTACACGAGGGATGATTTACTCCTGTCTTTGCAGCTTCAGCAGGAGATTTTATGTTGTAGAGTCATGGATCTTGAGAGGATTCCACGTCCTCCACCTTGTTCATGTCAGTCACCTTTCGCGACTCCACCTGCTCCTCTTCTGCCATACCCAGATTTTGACGTCTGATTTCTTACCATGGAGCAGCAGATTAGTTATCTGTTGCGTCTCATTCATGCTCTTGAGGAGGAGTTAGCGCATGTGCGCAGTCTGCTTTTCGTTCCTCCACCTCCTCCTCCACCACCATCATCATAGCAGGTTTTTGGTTTTATGCATGTCGCTTACTTTTTATGAGAGTGTCGCTATTGAGCCCAGCTTGCACAGCCTTTTGAAGACCACTTTTTGATTTCATGACTGTTATAGTTTGATGGAAATTTTGGACAAGGGTGATGTGACCATGTAGTCCCTTTTGGATGTGATATGATACACTTGTAGAACTTGTAAAACTGTAATCTTTGTCGATGATATATGAAAGCTCAATCGCAATATTCTCATTATATGCATTGTTGAATTACTTGTTTATATTATGGTTGAGATGTTATGTGCCTACTTGCGTTGATAAATGCTATTACGTATACATGTCATGTACTTACTATACTTATTATGACCTGACCGATGCAATCTTCTTTTAGAAGATGCCACCTCGAAGAGAAACTCGATTGCTATGACAGAGGCTGAGTTACAAGAACGAATTTCACAAGAGATAGCACAGCACGAGGCCCTGCGCTCTGAACATAGCGGGGGTACCTCAGGAAACAACCCACCTCATGGTAATGTTTAAGTCACTAAAGACACATTACGTTACATTTGGATATTCCATGTGCGTTCGCTAATGCTCTCTATGAATGATGTTGCTTATACAGGCTGTACCTATAAGCAAGTCCTAGACTGTAAGCCTCTGAATTTCGACGGCGCCGGGGGTGCTGTAGCTTTCGTCAGATGGGCGGAAAAGACCGATTTTGTGCTAAGAATGAGCAAGTGTGCGCCAGAGCACCAGGTCACCTACATCTCGGGACTTTTTCTAGACGGCACTCTATCCTGGTGGAATCTCCAAGTTCAGACCTTGGGAGAAGAGGCTGCATATGCCATGTCATGGGATGAAATGAAGGAACTCATGCACAAAAAGTACTGTTCAAGGGCGAAAATTCAAAAATTAGAGACTGAATTCTGGAACCTCAAGATGGATGGTCCAAAGATTGCTGAATACGTGCAGAGATTTCACGACTTATCTCGCGTTGTTCCTTACATGGTTGATCCGGAATTCAAGCGCATTGAGCATTTTATTTGGGGATTGGCACCCCAAATCATGAGCATGGTGACGACGTCAAAGCCTGCTACAATCACTTAGGCTATAGATCTAAGTGTGGCATTAACTGAAGAGGCAATCAGGTTGAACAAGTTCTCGATCTCTGACCAGAAGAAAAAGGAGACTCACGTTGAGTCGTCAGGTGAGAACAAAAGGAGGTTCTCAAATTTTAAGAAAGGTACCAGCAGTGCTAACAAGAAGAAGGATGTGAACCCACCAGCCGAAGTCAAGACTGGTGTTGAAAACAAAGGAAAAGGATACATGGGCACTCTGCCCAAATGTGATGTGTGCCAGTACCATCATGTCGGCCAGTGCAGAGTTAAGAAATGTGAGTCTTGTGGGAAGGTTGGTCATTCGAAGGAGACGTGCTGGGCTGGCACTGGTCGTGGTAATGGTGGTCAGAGGGGTTATGGAAATGGAAACAATAACCGTCGTGGAAATGGGTGTGGAAACCGCAATCAAGGAGGAAATGACGGTAATGGTAATCGTGGTAATTTTGGAAATCAGGCTAGTAGTGGAAACCGTGGAGCAAACAATAACCAGGGTGGTAATGGAAATGGAAATGGTCGGGGACCAGGTTGCTTTAACTGTGGAGACGTTGGGCATTTCAAGAGAGAGTGCCCAAAGATCAACCAAGCTCAGGGAAGGGTTTTCAACATCGGAGCTAGGGAAGGTCGCCAAGATCCGAACGTAGTCACTGGTACGTTCCCTATCAACCAACGTTTTGCATCTGTACTATTTGATACTGGTGCCGATTATAGCTTTGTATCCTTAGAATTTAAGAATATACTTGGGTTGGTAGCTAGTAAGCTAGATATTCCGTACTCGATAGAGCTAGCTAATGGAAAGCTAGTAGAAGCAAATGAAGTCATTAGAGGTTGCGTAATAGAACTTGGGGAGCATGAGTTTACGCTTGATCTTCTGCCAGTCGAGTTGGGAAGCTTTGACGTGGTAGTTGGAATGGATTGGTTGTCGAGCAACTGAGCAGAGATTGTATGTCACGAGAAGATCATTCGCATTCCGATGGCGAATGGAGAGATGATTGTGGTGCATGGAGAAAAGCACTATACGCCCCTATGGATCATCAGTTGTTTGAAAGCCCGTAGATGTTTGCAGAAAGGATGTGTTGCTTTCTTGGCACACGTTGTGGATAAGGAAGCCGCTGAGCCGAAGTTGGAAGATATCCCAGTTGTAAAGGAATATCCTAAGGCACCTTATCGACTTGCGCCTTCCGAGATGCAAGAGTTGTCAACGCAACTTCAGGAGCTTTTGGACAAGGGATTTATCAGACCAAGCTCTCGACTTGGGGAGCACTAGTTTTGTTTGTCAAAAAGAAGGACGGTAGTTTCCGCATTTGTATCGACTACCGAGAGCTTAACAAGTTGACCATTAAGAATCGGTATCCTTTGCCAAGGATTGATGACCTGTTTGATCAACTACAAGGTTTGAGTTTTTACTCCAAGATCGATCTTCGATCAGGTTATCACTAGTAGAGAATTCAAGAGGAGAGTATTCCAAAGACGGCCTTTAGAAATCGATACAGACACTACGAGTTCCTGGTTATGCCATTTGGTTTGACAAACGCGCCAGCAGTGTTTATGGATTTGATGAACAGAGTCTCCAAGCCATACCTCGATAAATTTGTGATTGTGTTTATCGACGATATTTTGATCTACTCAAGAACAAAGGAAGAGCACGAACAACACCTAAGATCTATTTTAGAGCTGCTTAAGAAAGAGAAATTATACGCAAAGTTCTCGAAGTGCGAGTTCTGGTTGCGTGAGGTTCAGTTCCTTGGTCACGTGGTAAACAAAGATGGAATTCAAGTGGATCCCACAAAGATCGAGGCGATCAAGAGTTGGAAGAATCCAAAAACGCCAACCGAGATCTGTTAGTTCCTAGGTTTGGTAGGGTATTATCGTAGATTCATTGAGGATTTTTCGAAAATCGCTCAACCTTTGACCTCCCTTATTCAGAAGGACAAGAAGTACGAATGGGGAGATAAACAAGAGGAAGCTTTTCAGTTGCTGAAGAACAAGCTTTGCGATGCACCCATCTTATCCCTACCCGAAGGCACGACGACTTCGTGGTGTACTGTGACGCCTCGTGTCAGGGATTAGGATGCGTGCTGATGCAGCGACAGAAGGTTATAGCTTACGCTTCGCGCCAGCTAAAGGTTCCTAAAAAGAACTACACCACGCATGATTTGTAATTAGGCGCAGTGGTGTTTGCATTAAAGATCTGGCGACATTATTTGTATGGCACCCGATGCACGATCTTTACTGATCACAAGAGCTTACAGCATATATTCGATCAGAATGAGCTTAACATGAGACAGAGACGATGGGTTGAGTTGTTAAACTATTATGATTGCGAAATTAAGTATCACCCAGGGAAGGAGAATGTCGTAGCAGACGCCTTAAGTTGAAAAGAAAGAATTAAGCCCATAAGGGTTAGGGCTTTGGAAATGATTATTCAAACGGACCTCTCGTTGCGCATTCGTGTCGCGCAGAGAGAAGCTCTTAAGGAAAAAAATCTAGAAGATGAATATATTCATGGGATAGAGAAACAGTTAGTACCCAATGAGGAAGGAACATTGTGTTTCATGGGAAGAATTTGGGTTCCCCTCTTTGGTGGTCTTAGAGAAGTAATTTTCGATGAAGCTCACAAGTCACGGTACTCGATCCATCCAGGATCGGATAAGATGTACCAAGATTTAAAGGATTTCTACTGGTGGCCAAGATTAAAAGGTGATATTGCAACGTATGTTGGCAAATGTTTGACTTGTGCCAAGGTAAAGGCCGAATATCAGAAGCCTTCAGGTCTTCTGCAACAACCTGAAATACCCATGTGGAAATGGGCGCAGATTTCAATGGATTTTATAACGAAGTTTCCAAAGACACCCAGAAGTCATGATACGATTTGGGTAATCGTAGACCGTCTGACAAAATCTGCACACTTTCTGCCGATCAGGAAAAAGGATAACACTAGTAAGCTTACTGAGCTGTACCTCAGAGAGATAGTTGCACGACATGGAGTGCCTCTCTCGATTATTTCTGATAGAGACGGAAGGTTTGTGTCAAGGATTTGGCAATCCTTCCAAGAAGCCTTTGGTTCTCAGTTGAATCTGAGTACTGCTTTTCATCCACAAACAGATGGCCAGAGCGAACGGACGATTCAAACGCTAGAAGATATGTTGTGAGCTTGCGTAATGGATTTGGGTGGCAGTTGGGACACCCATCTACCTTTGGTAGAATTCTCATATAACAACAGTTACCATGCAAGCATTCAAGCTGCACCGTTTGAAGCTCTCTACGGACGCAAGTTTCGATCACCGTTATGCTGGGCAGACGCGGGTGATAGACAACTTGTTGGTCCCGGATTGGTTCAAGAGACGACAGATAAGATTATACAGATCCGAGAGCGCATCAAGGCGGCTCGTGATCAACAAAAGAGCTATGCGGACCAAAGGAGGAAACCTTTGGAGTTTCAAGTGGGAGATATGGTTTTATTAAAGGTCTCACCCTGGAAGGGTGTAGCACGCTTTGGGAAGCGTGGGAAGTTAAACCCAAGATATATTGGACCGTTCAAAATCCTGGAGAGGATTGGTCTTGTAGCTTAGAAGTTGGATCTACCCGCAGAACTGAATGGAGTTCATGATACATTTCATGTATCTAATCTGAAAAAGAGTCCAACTCAAGAAACTATTGTTATTCCTGCCGATGAAGTTCATATTGACAACACACTCCACTTTACCAAAGAACCTGTTGAGGTTACTGATTGGAAGGTTAATAAGACACGTAGGAGTAGTGTTAAACTCGTCAAGGTTCGATGGAACGCGCGTCACGGCCCAGAGTTCACTTGGGAGCGTGAGGACCGCATGAAAGCAAAATACCCACATTTGTTCCCCAACTCCCCTGCAGCTAGTAGCAAAACTAAAATTTCGGGACGAAATTTTCTTAACAGGGGGAAAATGTGGCAACCGTAAAAATCCAGGTATCCGTACAATTTAATTAACCATGATTAGTGCTTAATGACTGTGCTGAATTACAAATGACTGCTTTCCGATTACTACATCATACTTACACGTGTATCACATATTGCATAATGCCACATCATTTTTACATACAAACTTTATTGACATAAACGATGCACAAAGCACAACTAGCACAGTTAGCGGATAACTCAGAAAAATGCTGACAAGGTTCAGTACATAGACAGACAGTGTTTGGAGGCCCAGTATGGGCCAGAGACTAAGTACTACACTAGTATAGTGTGTAGGGAAGTAAGGACCACAAAACTGCATTTTTAAGTGATAGTTTGAGTGCTGGAAAGTGCCTAAAACTCACTCAAAGTGATGAATTCAGCATAAATCAGCAAAAATTAGCTTTTTAACAAGCTAGTTACATACAAAAATATGACTAAATGGTCCTGAATGCTTTCCTAAGTGTCAGGAATTAAAAGTGTCACAAAAGGGTACATAAAGAACACTAAACAGTATAGTTTGAAACTTTAACAAACCGGTATCTAACCGAACAACCGGACACTACCCGAAACACCAAAATTATACTAGAAGCATTGTTTTAATGTTTCTAAGCAAGTTATGATCCCCGAACACCCTAACACACTATATAACACCACATTAACTTAAACACTAAACACTACACTTAGATTTCAACTAATATCTCTAACTTACCATTGAAACCCAACCAAATACCCCCCCCCCCCATGGTGGACGGTCACCAAAGTGGCCCACCCTTGATTTCCTTGATCTTATTTGATTTGCCTAAAGATCATGTTTAGTACTTAAGAGACATAATATCCATTGGTTAAACACCTAAACTTGAATATAAGATGAACATGAAGGATCATAACCTCATTATCTTTCACACTTAAACACACACCATCTTTCTCATTCCTTTCTTCCCCCTCTCGGCCGAACACCATCAACCATACCACCACCATTGTCAAGCTTTGATCATCCATTTCAAGTTCATCACAAGGTGCAAGAAGGTGTCTAAAGAAGCTTGGAGCTCTTGGAGATTGAAGGACCACTTCCATTTGCTTTTATCCATCACATTTACCATCTCCATCTTCTTGTGTTCATCCCTAGCACTTGTGCTAGTAGTAAGCTTCTTGTCACTTGAATCTACTTCTTATTTAGTTGGTTAAAAGATGATATGTGATGATAATCATGAGGAACACTAAAGAACATAATCAAGAAACATGAACATAAGCTTGATATATGATGAAATCTTGATGAAACTAAGTTGCTTATGTTATGAATGCTTGTTGATCATTGATTTGTTTGTAAAGACGATGTTGATCATCATAACATCTTGCTAAATCATGATTAGAAATATAGTTTAGCAAGCTGAGAAATGTAAGAAGTTGTAGGATGAAAGATCATCCACCCCTAAATCATGAACTTGAAAAGAATACTTGATTTCTTGAAAAATAATAATCAAAGTGAGTTAATAATCATATTGATCTAAGATTTATGAATGGTTTTTCCAAAAAGAACCAAGTTCAAAATATGATTTTTAGTAGATCTTGGTTCTTACTTAAACATACATTATTTTTGGTGATAAAACAAGTGTAGAAACACTTGTGAAGCAAGAAGATTTCATAAAGAAATGATTTTGTAAAACATGTTTACCAGTTGTAAACACCTAAATCTTTCAAGAATGAAACTTTTAAAGAAGTAAACACATTTTAAAGGGTAACTAAACCTACTAAACACACTACCAAGTTACTACAAGTTTTTATGAAAGTTCAAGTTCATGTTGTTAGGTAAATTACTTGATTTTGGCAGTTGGTAAGTGTTGAATGAATTGTTGATTGATTGTGATGATTTTAAAAGAAAATAATATGCTTTGATAGCATGGACACCTCCATTTTTAGGGGAAACTATGGCAAAATTTTCTAAAAATATAAACACTTAGAAAAATATTCCAAAAAAATATTTACAAGTGTATTTTGATCATGGGTTTTCCATATAAATTTTGCCATAATTTTTGTTACAAAAATACAAATATTGGAGGTTGGTTTTTTATAAATACAAATGAGTAAATATATATATATATATATATATATATATATATATATATATAGGGGATGGATCATGAGAAAACTAGTTTAAATGAGAAAACCAAAAAACTAACTAAAAAAGCCAAAAAAAACTTGCCAAATTTTTTTTTTTTTTTAATTTTTATAAAAAAATCACAGCTTTTTATGCATGGAAAAAAAATTTTCAAAAAAAAAAAATTAAAAAAAAAGTTTTTGGTTGTATTGCACATGTGCACTATTACGGCTATAGTCACATGTGTAGTACACATATAATCACATATATTTCACATGTGCAGTACAAAAAAAAAAATTTGAAATTTTTTTTCTAGGCATAAAAACTAGCGATTTTTTTATTAAAAATTGTAAAAAAAAAATTTGGTATGTTTTTTAGCTTTTTTAGTTAGTTTTCTAGTTTCTCATTTATATGTAGTTTTCTCATGATCCTCTCCCTATATATATATATATACATTAAAGACATGATGTGTGTGATTATTTGTATATTTTGTGTATTAGTTATATTATTTTAGGATTTGAAATAATATAACTTAACATATACCAAGAAAATTCAATCCAAAATATTACCAAAAATCTCAAGGAATAAATACACAAATTACACACACAATATTGTGAAACTGAACGAAAGAACGTAGCTTACAAAATATTCCGGAAAATTCGTTTATAAATATATTTTTGGTAAATAATATTTTGGATACAAGAAATGAAAATATGATTTTTGTAAATATTACCAAGTTATATCATATTTTCGACAAGGAGAAAATATATTATTTTTGGGAAGTAAAAATATATTTTCTTAGAATATTTAGAAGATATATGATTTTTGGAAAAATATATATTTACTTGGACGAAATTGAAATACATTATTTTTGGATAAAAATAAGTTTAAATATATTTTCTAAAGTTAGACTTGAAGATATATTATTTTGGAACTACAAATACAAGAATACGAATACAAATGTATAAGATACCCCCATCCTTGGGAAGGAAATATAAGTATAAATACTTGAGAAGTATTATTACAAAAATATTGTTTAACAATTATTCCAAAAAGTAACAAATATAATTTAAGTTGAAATAATTATTATTTTAACAAGTAATTATAACTTGAGATAATATTGAAGACATAAAAGAAACGTAACTAAAAAACGTAAATACTAAGGCAAGGCACGACCCGTTCGTCTAATAGACATTAGTACATTGTAGGTAGTCGTGTTTGCTGAAGAGATTTGAGTTACAAGTACCAAAGACGCAAGACTGTGAGTTCATGTCACCCTTTTCCTTTTAACTGTTTTCAGTTTTACAAACTTCGGGGGTGAAATACATGTTACAATTGTTTACAAACGTTTTATACATGGTATGGTTAGCTAAGGAGGGTTACTGCTTGATCATGTGAGTGGTGGGTATAACACTTATGGCCATTAATCCTCGTCGTAGGACCGAGGGACATGAGTGATAGATCTATTTGGGTGTAGCGAGCCCACACCCATGAGGACCAGGGTGGCCCATGTGGTGACTATGTCCACATATTAATGCCGTGGCAAAATCCGCTAGGCATGAGTTTTCCTGCACCATTTCACACATACCATTGGCCTTGCAAACCATTGGTGATTTGTTTTTCCTTATTGCTATATACTAGGATTTACATACATACAGACATACTTAAAGGTTTATTCACACAGACATACACATGAACTCGCTCAACTTTTGTTGATGTTTTCAAATTACATGTATTTCAGGGAACTAAGTGGATCTGGCAGGTGTTTGCATGTTTCAAGCTGCGTCATGAATAAAAGATGTCATCCAAAGTCATTAGGGTTTAGGAGATGTATCTTAATCTTGGACGAGATACATGGTTCTAAACTCAGTTATATTTAAAGTCTTTTGTCGAGTCTTCGTGAACTCTATAAACATGTTGCATGGGTTGTAATTTGAATTCGGTGTCGACATTTCAGACAATTATGTTGTGTTATTTTCAAACTTAATATATGGATGAACATCTACTAGTTTTTATCATATAGTGTTGTTATGATTGATTGCTATGGTATTAAGAAAGTCAAACCAATAATCACGCTTCCGCAAAAGTCAGGGTGTGACACATTTGGTTTACGAAACCACATTTTATCTGATCCTCCGATTTAGGTCCGTTTATTAACGTAGTTACCTATATTAGGTGCCGTTTGATTCCGTGATCTTTCTAGCATTTCTTGGTGGTTACCTAAACACTATTGAGCAATCTCAAGTGAGTACATAGTCCCCTATTTTACTGTTTTTTTTAACATTTTTGGGTGAAACACATGTGCCTACTTGTTACTTTCGTGCTTTCCATGTTTCATATCATATGCTTGTTATGTTCATTAGTACACTTATAGTACATGATTTCATTATATTTTATGCTATGGATGTCCATTTAGTGCATACTTAGTACATCGTTTTACATTACATTTTATGCTATGTATGTTCATTTAGTGCATACTTAGTACATTTGTTTTACATCACATACTATGTATGTTCATTTGTTGCATACTTAGTACATTTGTTTTACATCACATGCTATGTATGTTCATTTGTTGCATACTTAGTACATTTGTTTCACATCACATGCTATGTATGTCCATTTGTTGCATACTTAGTACATTTGTTTTTACATCACATGCTTACATTTTGGTATGACATTTGGTTTGTTTAAATGGGACAAAAATATGTTCATTAACATTGGCCATGCCGTCCGTTAGTAGGTAGTGGTACCATAGGAATTGACAACTCCCGTTCCTGAAATCCTAGGTATGTTTGGATGGAAGGAATGACCGAATTCGATACACATAATTCAGATAAACCTTTAATTTGTGTAAGGGTTTGTCGCCACAGTCTCAAGGCTTGAATGTATGCATTTTCACAATACTGCATAGATGTTTGTATCAGTAGAGCATGCGTTTATTCCACAAAACATATCTTTGATTTAAATTGTGTTTTACTTCAATACCTTGTTTTGTGCATTTTTACCTATGGTTTAGTTGATATATTTCACTTGCCATACATGATATTTGTTTACACATTACATGATTTACATTTGACATAAACATCTTGACATTTGTTTACACATTAAATAATTTACATTTTGATAATAGACAATTATTTACACATAAACATTTGACAATCAGTTTAAACATGAACAATTTACATTGGTGGTTTGTTTGGGTAAGTGATTTAAGTAACGAGACGTGTGTAATATGATAAAAACATGGTGGATACGCCGCTGGTACTTACTATACATAAGTGCTTTTGTGATATTACATATTGTAGCGTTATTTAAACCATTTCAATTTAGACATATTACAATTTACATAATTCACATATTTTCACAAGTCATTGTTTTACAAACAGTTTATTTTATACAACTCATTTTACTTGGTTATTTAATTAACTATACACCTTTCTTTTATATAATCTGATTTCTTATCACATTTTCGTATGATTTATAAAAGAAAACACTTAACAAGATTCATGACTAATTTTTATTAAACATTTCTTTAAACTCAAAGTCATGAATCATATTTTAACAAAACCTATGTATCTCACAGGTATTTTTGTGCTGACGTACCTATTTTCACATGTGTTTTCAGGAGCTGGTGCATAGGTTTGATTCAGGATATACTAGGGTGGACTCGGGCCTTAGTGACATAAAAGAAGCAAGATTAGTTTAAAAATAAATGTTATGTACTCTTGTTTCTTTCGTTTAAGGCAATGTAACTCTCTTGTTGATAAATAGAACATAACTTTGATTACCTTGGTTGTGAAACAATAATTCTCTGTTACAACACTCCCCGACGTTTCCGCCACGATTTGTTGTTTTACGTGGTCGGGGTGTGATAGAAGAGTTGGTATCAGAGCCAATGGTTATAGGGAATTAGGTTATTAGTAATGCTTTGACCTAGACTATAACCTTTCTAGGACCCTAACACAAGTTATCTTATGTTTAGATCTTAAAACATGCACTTCACCTATCCTTAGGTGATTGCCAAAACAAGAACCCAATTTTCTGAAACGGTTTTTGAAAATCAATCATCTGTTTTTAAATGATTTATTATAAGGTTTTGAACCCTACGATTTTTCAGAATGATTTTGAAAATTTAATCATCCGTTTTTGAATGATTCTTTTGGCCTTGTGCCTTCCAAGTTTTCAAAATCTCGTCAAAGTTTTGGGTTCTAAATAGTGTGAACACGTGCAAACTGGAAGGGTGAATGCCTGTACCCTGAGTTTTCTGTCTAAGGCTAGAGTGTTCGTACAAATCCACATAATCGGACAAGTCACTCTTACCTGGGAACTCTTGGGGTGAGTGTTCACTTATAGGCGAGCATGTCTTCGCGATACATTATTTTTTACCCATTTACTTTGATTGGTCACTGTGTGTCGTTTGTTTGCTTTATGGTACGGACGAATGACCACCATCTTTGCTTTTGTCGATTTTTGTTTCATCTCATTCTTTTCATCTAATCATCTCACTCGTTTTTCTCTCATGTTTCCTCTTTTAGAATGCCTCCTCGACGCGAAAATCCACTACCTAATGCCGAAATGGCAGCTATTATGGCGCAGCATATGGCTGCTGTACTCCCAGACATTATTGCTGAAGTTAACCAAGCCAACAATAACCAAAATGCTCCATGCAACTTCAAGAGTTTCATTTCGGCTAAACCACTCAAGTTTAGTGGTTCTGAAGGAGCAACTGGGCTCCTACAGTGGTTCGAGAGCATTGAGAGTACGTTTCGTCACGTTCAGTGTCCTGATAATCGCAAAGTTGAGTTTGCATCTAGCGTGTTTCAGAAGACGGCTCTTACTTGGTGGAACGGGGTTATGAGAGACCGTGGTGTTGAGGTTGCCTTAGCACAAACTTGGGCCGAGCTTAGGGCTCTTATGATGAGGGAATTCTGTCCTCGTCATGAACTGAGGGCTTTAGAAAGGGAGTTTGATGATTTGAAGCAGGATAGTGGTGAGCACCGGGCTTACACTGATAGGTATAAAGAGCTGAGTTTGCTATGCCCTACAATGGTTACCCCACTCGAGAAAGCTATCAAGAGGTATATTGATGGCTTACCTGACTCCATGTAAGACATCATCACTGGTAGTAACCCTACCACAGTTCGTCAGGCAATTGAGTTAGCTGCGACATTGACTGAGTCGCAGGTTCGAAAGGGTAAGCTACATAGAAAGGGTGACAAGGGTAAGAAACAATCAACTGGTAAGGGTGAGAGCAAGAAGGGTAAGAACAAGAAGGGCAAGGATACTGGTTCTTCGAAAGGGTCTAGGAAGCGCAAGACTTCCCAGAATTTTGCTATCACTGCCCAAGTCAACCAGGCAACACCCAATCAGCCCGCACAACCACCAGCAAAGAAACGGTATGCAGGGAATGCACCGTTGTGCAACAGATGCAATAGTCACCATCAACCACAAGTTCCTTGCCATTTCTGTACCAACTGTGGGAAGTCAGGTCATCTTTCTGATGTTTGTCACTTTGCTCCCAATCAAGCTGCACGTAACCCAGCTCAGCAGGCTGCTCAACCGCCTGCTCAACAGCAAGCACAAGCTGCACGACCTCACTTTCCTCCTGGTTCGTGCTATAATTGTGGGGACCTGACTCATTATCAAAACCAGTGTCCAAGGCTGGTCAAAGCAAATCAGAATCAAGCTCAGGCTCGAGGTCGAGTCTTCAATATGAATGCTATTGAGGCGTAAGCAAACAACGAGGTGGTGAACGGTACGTTCTTTGTTAACAATCAGTCTGCTTCTATTCTTTTTGATTCAGGTGCCGATAAGAGTTTTGTGTCGTTATCTTTTGAGCCATTGCTTCGCGTGTCTAGAACGAAACTAGGAAAGCGTTTGACAATAGAAGTTGCTAGTGGTGAACCCGTTGTTCTTGATTCTGTTCTTCGCAACTGCCAGTTGAACCTTAACAACCATCTTTTTCCTATCGACCTCACGCCAATGCAACTTGGGAGTTTCGACGTTATAGTGGGTATGGATTGGTTATCCAAGCATCACGCAGAGGTAGTTTGTTTCGAGAAGATTGTTCGTGTTCCGCTCTCGACAGGTGAGATCCTACAAGTTGGTGGTGAGAAACCTACTAGTAGTCTCAAGCTCATGTCTTGTACCCAGGCTCGGAAGTATCTGCGAAAGAACTATGTGGCCTTCTTGGCACATGTTGGCAAAGGTAAGTCTATTCAAGATATCCCTGTTGTTCGGGATTATCCTGAGTTGTTTCCTGAGGAGTTACCTGGTTTACCCCCAGCGCGCCAAGTTGAGTTCCGTATTGATCTTGTACCTGGTGCAAATCCTATTGCCAGATCTCCATATCGTCTTGCACCACCTGAGATGCAAGAGTTGTCTAAGCAGCTTCAGGAGCTTTATGACAAAGGTTTTATTCGTCCTAGCTTTTCACCTTGGGGTGCTCCCGTTCTTTTTGTCAAGAAGAAAGATGGATCTTTCAGGATGTGTATCGATTATCGTGAGTTTAACAAGCTTACCATCAAGAATCGATATCCCCTACCTCGCATTGATGATCTCTTTGATCAGTTACAGGGTGCTACTTGTTTTTCAAAGATTGATCTGCGTTCTGGGTATCATCAACTTCATGTGCATGAAGAAGATATTCCCAAAACTGCTTTCCGCACTCGATATGGGCATTACGAGTTCACAGTTATGCCATTTGGTTTGACTAATGCTCCTGCTGTTTTCATGGACTTGATGAATAGGGTCTGCAAGCCTTATTTAGATAAGTTCATCATCATTTTTATTGATGACATTTTGATTTATTCTAAGACGTGAGCTGATCATGACCAACATCTTCGTCTTACTCTGGAACTCCTAAAGAAAGAACAACTTTTTGCCAAATTCACCAAGTGTGAATTCTGGCTTAAGGAAGTTTAATTTTTGGGTCATATCGTCAACGAACAAGGTATTCATGTAGATCCCTCCAAGATCAGTGCGATTAAGGATTGGGATACGCCTACTACTCCTACTGAGGTTCGTTCTTTTCTTGGTCTCGCGGGTTATTACCGCCGCTTCATCGAGAACTTCTCAAAGATTGCAGTCCCCTAACTGCTCTAACTCAGAAGAACAAACCCTTTGAATGGGGATCCAAGCAAGAAGAAGCGTTTCAGACCTTGAAGCAAAAGCTTTGTGATGCGCTTATTCTATCTTTACCTGAGGGCAATGATGATTTTGTCGTGTATTGTGATGCATCAAACCTGGGTCTTGGCTGTTTTCCCATGCAAAGGAACAAAGTTATAGCATATGCATCAAGGCAGTTGAAGGTACATGAGAAGAACTACACCACTCATGGTCTTGAGTTAGGTGCAGTTGTATTCGCTCTCAAGATCTGGAGACACTATTTGTATGGTACAAAATATTTGGTCTTCACTGACCACAAAAGTCTTCAACACATCTTCAATCAGAAAGAACTCAACATGAGGCAACGACGTTGGGTTCAACTTCTAAACGACTATGACTACGAAATTCACTACCATGCTGGTAAGGCGAATGTCGTGGCTGATGCATTGAGTCGTAAGGAACGTGTCAAGCTTCATTGTGTTCGTGTTCAATCTAATATTCGAGCTCGATCTGATATCCAAACCCGCATTTCTCAGGCTCAACATACTTGTGTTTCAAAGGTTTGATGGGTAAGGAATTACCCTATCACATTAAGCCTGATCTGGAACTGAAGGAAAATGGATCATATTATTTCATGGACCGTTTGTGGGTCCCAAATCAAGACAATCTTCGCACCTTGCTTTTGGATGAAGCTCATAAGCCTCGTTATTCTATTCATCCTGGTGCGGACAAAATGTATAAGGATCTTCGTACTCAGTATTGGTGGCCTGGTATGAAGAAAGACATTGCCTTATACGTTTCAAAATGCCTTACTTGTCTTAAGGTTAAGGCTGAACATCAACATACTTCTGGTTTATTGGAGCAACCAGATATTCCAGTTTGGAAATGGGAAAACATTGCTATGGATCTTATTACCAAACTTCCGCACACAAAGAGAGGTCATGATGCCATCTGGGTAGTTGTTGATCCTCTTACAAAGTAAGCACATTTCTTGCCGATCCGTGAGGATCTATCTGCTGACAAGCTTGCTAAATCTATGTGGATGAAATTGTATCACGACATGGTGTTCCTTTGAACATTATTTCTGACAGAGATGCTCGTTTCTCGTCTCGTTTTTGGAGAACCATGCAATCTGCTATGGGGACCCAACTTAATTTGAGCACAGCTTATCATCCACAATATGATGGCCAAACTGAAAGAACAATCCAGACTTTGGAGGATATGCTTAGAGCTTGTGTGATCGATTTTGGTGGTAGTTGGGATTCATATCTCCAGTTGATTGAATTCTCCTACAATAATAGTTATAACTCCAGCATCAACATGGCTCCTTTCGAGGCTCTCTATGGTCGAAAGTGTCGTTCACCAGTCTGCTGGAATGAGATCAGTGAGGCTCAGCTTACTAGACCTGACCTCATTCTAGAGACAACAGATAAGGTTAAGAAAGTTCGTGATAACCTCCAGTCAGCTAGAAGCCGTCAAAAGAGTTACGCGGACCAACGACGCAAGCCCTTGGAATTTCAAGTCGGTGATCGTGTATTACTTAAGGTCTCACCTTGGAAAGGTGTGATCATATTTAGAAAGACGGGAAAACTTGCACCTAGATATGTTGGACCATTCAAGATCGTCGAAAGAATCGGTAAGGTAGCATACAGACTTGAGTTGCCTCCTAAACTTGGAAATGTTCATCCAACCTTTCACGTGTCTAATCTTAAGAAGTGTTTGGCTGATGAGAACCTCCACATACCACTTGACGAAATTCGTGTTGATAACACAATGCATTTTGTTGAGAAACCTGTGGAAATCATGGATCGTGAAGTCAAGTGGCTCAAACGCAAGCGCATTCCATTGGTCAAAGTTCGCTGGGAATCTAAACGTGGACCAGAATTTACTTGGGAACGTGAAGATCAAATGAAATCGAAGTATCCGCATCTTTTCTCACGAGTTTCCTCTAAACAAATTTCGGGACGAAATTTCCACAAGTAGGGGAGACTGTGACACCTGTGCTTGTAATCATTGTAAATAGTTCAGTTATCAATAAAACAATGTTATTTGATCCCAATATTTGTTTGTTTATGTTTGACATTTTTCATGTTTTGATTTTTGTTCAATTTCAAACTCTATATCACTTTCTTGAGAGTTATACGCAAACTGGTGCGTAAACGTAATCAGTTTAACGCAAAAAACACTCCAGAACATCAACATATGCTTAAAATACCTTAAATAACCTTTACATAACTTAGAAATAAGTTTTGAAGGCTTTGGTATGGCAAAATCAAGCTTATTCGCTTACAAGGACTAAATTTGACAAACTGTGAAAGTATGCTGATTCGTACTGTAACGGACATTCTGGAATATGATCATAAGTTAAACATACCCTAAATATCCTTTACATAGCTTAGAAATAGGCTTTGAGGGGTTCGGTATGCTAAAATAAACTTTTTAATCATTCAGGGACTAAAAGTGTCAAAAAGTGCATAAGTTTGCATTTTCGCGCATATCTTACGTTCTGAATACATCCGGACATCCAAAAACTTATGTAACCACTAAAATATTTTATTTTAGTGATTGGCATGCTAAAAATTCATTCGTCGCGTAATTTGGATCGTTTTTCGCGTCCGTTCTTGTTTCGTCGTAATTAACCGAATAACGTGATCGTATGACCAGACGAACCGACATCCGACATATTTTTGAGCATGTTTCTTGTCCCCTATGCTTAGGCATCATTGTAGAGCCATGAAAATGGTTTAACGGGCTTTAAACGTGTCGAAAATGGCCTTAGAAGCATGTAGGGACCAAAACAGCAATTATTGAAACTTGTGTGCAGATCTGCAGCTCAGGCGGGCCGTGTAAGCCCTGCCCTGAGTCTTACGCGGGGCGTGTATACCTACCAGATGTGCAGAAAGTTGTTTACAGCCATTTCCAGCCTGTTCCAGCTATTTCCAGCACTTGCAAATGGTTTTTGGGCTTCCTAGGGGCTTGTTTTAAGTGCCCATGGTTTTAAAAATCCCAGATGAACGATCTTAACGGCTCTCCGAAAACTATAAATACCCCATCCCATTTCACTTAAAACCCACATTTGATCTGATTCGTTCTCTAAGTTGATGTGATTTCACTTCATACCTAAGAATAATTAGATCAAACCTCCGATTCTTGGACCCGTTGTAAGTATTCTTTCGTTCTTTTACGCGTTTTAAGCGTGAAAGTCAAACAGTGTTTGACTTTCTGCTTTAACCAGTTTATGGTCAACACGAAGTTCATTTGAACTTCATAACGTGAGCATAATCACGATGGTTATAGTCACTTATGACTATACCTACTGATTACCACGCTATTTAGGCATAGTGACAAGTCGTAGTGTCACACCCCGATATATTCACATATTACCGGTGGGCCCGGCGGGGAGTATATCGTGACGTAGTTGATATCATCATTGTCAATACACACAATATAATAGCACAGGGGAAGGCTTGGTGAATATACTATTACAAACCATAATGTCTAAGTGTCCAAATGAAAGGGTATACAGACTGGATTGTAATAAGATCCACAGGTGGATCATAATAAAATACAAGAAAATAAAATACCAGACTTCAGGTATCTTAGGGATTTGCAAGATCCTCTTATATGACACCTAATAGCTCCAGCCTATTACGAGAGGTACCTGTCAATCAGTCTTTAGAAAATACGTCAGTTTACACTGGTAAATACAATTAACTGACTCTTTTGAAAACATTTATGAAAATTGATTTAAGTGCACATGGCACAAATCATTTATAACTTGGGAAATTATTTAAATATAATCTTGTATACAGATTTACATGTTTGACATATAATTGGGGCTGGTTGGAAGTCGGTCATGATTAACTGACTCACCACTTATAGAACCCACAAAGGAGTTATCCCCAACATGTGGGTTTATATTTTAACATTTGCATTTGTGAGGTGTATGCCTACACCCCGTGCATAGGTCGTGGCCATTTTCAAATGAAATGAGCCGAGGATATCCATAAAATGATTTATTAATCATAATCCGATTAAATGATTTCATACCCGACCAAGTGGTATTATTATAATACCATATCCCAAGCCCATATAAGGGAAAATAAGTTAAAAGTATTTACCTGAGCTAGTGTGAAAGGTAACTCAGCAGTATAATTCCTAAAGCTTTATGATGGTACCTTCTACTGGATGCTACTTAATCTGTATAGAAGGTTTAATAACCTATTAGGATGCTAACGGGTCTTTAGTTAAGTCAAGGACTTAGACCGGCTAGCTAGAAAGAAACTTTACGGTTCTAAACGCTAGATTAAGCGGAGACCGGAATAGAATGTGGTTTAGACCCGACAAGCTTGGATACTTGTATAATATGGGTAATCTAAACACATTCTAGAATTTGAGGATGTAATGATAAGGTTAAACCCGTTTCGGCTATTTTACGTAAACTAGTCACATAAACCGATCCGAACGCGTAAACGCGTAACGGGTAACAAAATGAATTATATACAGGTCTTAAATGTTATTATGCTTAAAATATGTTAATACATCAGTAGGATCTTAATATATATGCCAAAAAAGTAATTTAAACCAATTTTAGTCCCGTAAGGGCATTTTGGTAATTTTAATACTTATAAAAGAGATTTTATGACAAACTAAAGTTCTGGTCTTTTATAATCAGTAAAAATATTTAATTTATCTCATTACATCAGTAAGATATTACACCTATGTGAGGTTTACCATTTATGGCCAAACTATGCCCCGAAAGGGCATTTTGGTCATTTCACATAGGCTTTTAAGGGCAATTTTGGAAACCTGAGTTCATAACTTATGCCTACTGTAATAATATTTAAATTTGTTTAAAAATTCAGTAGGTAACAAGTCTTAGATGTTAAATATGGTTTTAAACCATACTATGCACCTATTTAGTGTAAAACTCGCTAATTGACGATAATCAAGATGTTTATGTAAATCTGAGATTTTAATCGGATTTAAATGCTCAAAATAATTTATTTAATGTATAAAATCAGTAGGAAAAAGTTTGGCATTCAAATCATTTGTTAATCTCATTTTATGCTTAAAAAGGGTATTATCGTCATTAACCGAATTATACAAGAACTCTATGTTTTAAATAGATAATAATCTGAGCAAAAATCTTAAAATTCCTTAAAAATAATATCTTAACAGTAGGTAATGAGTTTTGGTTCAAAATCCAAGTTTAAACATGCACTATGCAAGATATCGCAATTTAATAAATAAAAAGCTTCTAATTACGATATCGGGCATAACTTCTATTTGGGACCAAGAACTGATGTCAAATTTTCAGGACAAGTCTAAATATCAGTAGCAAAGGTTTTTGTGCTCTCACATTTCTAAAAATCTCATTTATATGTCAAAAGGGCATTTAGGGCATTTATAAGCATATTAACAAACAAGTGCATATAATTCAAACTACTAAGGACCAAGCAATATAACTCCAGAGGGTTATACTACTGAATAATCTGGTCCTAATGGAAGCTTAAAACATGGGAGAATTAAGCTTAAACGGGTCAGAACTGAAAGTCAAAGCAAAAGCCAAGCTTTTACGACTTTCGGTTATAAACTGACCATAGACTGACAATTGCCGGGTTAGGACTGATAAAACATGTTCTAATATTAATTATCAAGTCATTAGAATGTTAAAATAAAATTTAGAACCTCTGTTTTATTAATTTAAATCATTTTTAAACTTTCTGTCTAGTTTGACTTTTTGTCAAACTAGTTTGACCCGACAATTAACTAGTCAAACGAAATAATTAGGAGGTGCCCTTTTAAGGGTTAATCACCTACCTTAATATTGTTCCATAACCACTTTTGTTTCGGTCAGTGGCTGGACCATTTGTGATTAAACCGAAAGTCAAAGCTTAATTACGATATGTTTGACTTTTCGGTTTTTAAACTAATTAAAAGGACTAAGCAGGGGTTAGAACTCTTACTAATGGTCCTTGCTATCTTTTCTACACTTGGAATTCTTCTCCTACTGCTTGCAAGCTCCAGAAGAGAGTTTATAAGTTGTTGCAAATGAAAGTGCACTAGAACACTTGAACTTATGGTCCTTTATATACTGATTTGCAAGCATTTGGATCATTCACAGCTGATAAGGAGGCTCCTAGGATCGCCCCAGGTGTCCTAGTGGTATCCTAAAACCGACAATAAGCTCCTGGTTTCAATTTGGAAGGTTATAAGGTGGTTAGAGCATGAAACCTGCAGCTGTCCAAAAATTCTGCCCAGACACAGGCTTTACGGACCGTAAACCTGACACCTTACAGTCCGTAACCGATGTTGAATTGTATCGCCCAGGTACCCTGCTTACGGACTGTAAGCCTTGGCCCACGCGGTCCGTAAGAGGTTGATCAGAAAAGTAATTTTTTTGATCTTGATACTTTTGGTCCTTCAACTTTCAACTCGATCACAATTATTTCCGAGGGCGTGTTTCAACACTATAAAGTCTCGGATTTAATAAAAGGTCACTCAGAGGCATAAATTAGCATGTTGACACTTTTAGTCCCTTCGCCTACATATTTTTATCATTTGGCAACTTTAGTCCTTCAGACTCAATCTTTCACATAATTAGAGTTTAGGACACGTGTCCTTATATAATTGGACACGTTTTTACGTGGTGTTACACGTAGTTTCGGTCAAAATGCGTATTCTTGCGTATTTTGCAACCAAACTACTTTTGTGTATCAAGACCCTTTGTTTTGATACCAAACTTGTTTTCTAACTTCGTTAAACATGTTTTGACATGTTTAGCTCGTCACTTTAGGTTTAGTGCTTATATAGGGTCGTAAGGTAAGCGATCTAAACAATCACTTAGACTTTCGAACCCGACCCATTTGGTCGATCATTAAGATCCGACCAAACACATATTGTAACCATAGTTGCATAAGGAATAACCTTCCGAGGTTATACTTTATGGTCACTTTGTCTACTTAGTTGTATGATAGGAAATTATATGCCTTAGGAAAAAATGACCAAAATGCCCTTTTTGCGCCAAAATTCATTTTAAGCATATGTAACATAAATTTTGACATCTAAACTGATTAGGCAACATTATTAGACATGTTAAGGCATATTTTACTTGTCATAGGACTAGTTAGCCGGTCCGAACGCGTTTTACGCAAACGACGCGTTAAAGTAGCGTAAGCTACCTAAACGAGTCGTAATGGGTCGTAATTTGACACCCGTGTCACTTCAACCATCATACGAATACCAAACCAATGAAATATTGTATTTCATACTTGGAATTTGTATAAATATGTGTATCGTTTGCACATATCAATTCTTGTTCGATTTCGAGCTTTAAATCGCTTTCTGGAAGATTATACGCGATCTGATGCGTAAATACAATCAGTTTAATGCAACAAACACTCCAGAACAGTGAAATAGGCTTAACATACCTTAAATAACCTTTACATAACTTAGAAATAAGTTTTGGATGGTTTGGTGTGTCGAAATCAAGTTTATTCGCTTACAGGGACTAATTTTGACAAACTGCGAAAGTATGCCGATCCGTACTGTAACGAACATTCTGGAACTTGATCATAAGTTAAAAATACCCTAAATATCCTTTACATAGCTTATAAATAGGCTTTGAGGGGTTCGGTATGCTAAAATAAACTTATTTGATCAATAGAGACTAAAAGCGTCAAAAGTGCATAAGTTTGCATTTTCGCGCATATCTTACGTCCTGAATATATCCGGACATCCAAAAAAATTTTTAATCATTAAAATATTTTATTTTAGTGATTGGCAAGATAAAATTCCATTCATCGCATTATTTGGATCGTTTTTGCGTTCATTACGATTTCCGTCGTAATTAACCGAACAACGCAACCGTACGACCAAACGAACCGACATCCGAGATGTTTTTGAGAATATTTTAAGTTATCTATACTTTAACTTTATTTTAGAGCCTTGAAATGGGGTTAACGGGGCTTAAAAGTGCAAAAAAATCAAGTTTTACAAGTGCAGGGACCATTTTTGAAATTTCTGGCAGATACATTGAACTTGGTCCATTTTTGAGATTTTGATGGTTTTAACCCATGGTTTTGCAACCTATGGGCTGGTATTTAATGGTTTTTATGATACTATGGACTTATATTAGGGGATCCGATGGTTTTAGAAAACAATGGGTGCAAGTGTACGGCCTAGATCAAAGCTCGGGTTTCAAGAAACGATCTTAACGGTTCTATGAAATCTATAAATCCCCCACCCACTTCACTCTCAAACTCACACCTTTGATCTAAATTTGTTCTCTAAGTTGATGTGTTATCACTTCATACCTGAGAATATTCGGATCGAAGCTTCCATTCTTGGACCCGTTGTAAGTCCTCTTTCGTTCTTTTACGCGTTTTTAGCATGAAAGTCAAACTTTGTTTGACTTTCTGCATTGACCAGTTTATGGTCAACATGAAGTTCATTGAACTTCATAATGTGAGCGTAATCACAATGGTTTTAGTCTCTTATGACTATACCTACTGATTACCACGTTATCTAGGCATAGTGGCGAGTCATAGTTTCAGCCAAAATACTTATTCTTGCGTATTTTGTAACCAAACTACTTTTAGGTATCAAAACCGTTTGTTTTGATACCAAACCTGTTTTCAAACCTCGTTAAACATGTTTTAACATGTTTAGCTCGTCACTTTAGGTTTAGTGCTTATATAGGGTCGTAAGGTAAGCGGTCTAAACAACCGCTTATACTTTCGAACCCAACCCGTTTGGTCGATCATTAGGATCCGACCAAACACATTAGGTGACCATAGTTGTATAGGGAATAACCTTCCGAGGTTATACCTTATGGTCACTTCGTTTAAGTAGTTGTATGATAAGTAGTTTATATGCCTTAGATAAATGACCAAAATGCCCTTTTTACGCATAAATTCATTTTAAGCATATGTAACCTAAATTTTCACATCTAAACTGATTAGGTAACATTATTAGACATGTTAAGGCATATAATACTTGTCATAGGACTAGTTAGGCGTTCCGAACGCATTTTACGTGAACCACGCGTTAAAGTAGCGTAAGCTATCTTAACAAGTCGTAATGTGTCGTAAGCACTTAGCATAGGTTTCATTTTAGTATGTAGGGTTTATTAAACCATATTATATGAGTTCCAATATTCATTTGGTTTACGAAACCTCATACTATCCGATCTTTCGAGTTAGGTCCGGTTATTGATATAGTTACCTATACTAGGTGCCGTTTGATTCCGTGATCCCTCTAGCCTTGCTTGGTTGTTGTTCAAGACATCTAAGAACCCTCAAGTGAGTACATAGACCCCTCTTTTACTGTTTTTCAACGTTTTGGGGTGAAACACATGTGCCTACTTGTTACCTTCATGCTTTCCATGTTTTCATATCTATACTTGCTATGCTCATTAGTACACTATTAGTACATGATTTCATTATGTTTTTGCTATGTATGTCCATTTAGTGCATACTTAGTACATTATTTTCATTTACATTTTATGCTATTTATGTCCATTTAGTGCATACTTAGTACATTATTTTCATTTACATTTCATGCTATGTATGTCCTTCTAGTGCATACTTAGTACATTATTTTCATTTACATTTCATGCTATGTATGTCCATTTAGTGCATACTTAGTACATTATTTTACATTTCATTTCATGCTATGTATGTCCATTTGTTGCATACTTAGTACATTATTTTCATAAAACATGCTTACATTTTGGTATGACATTTGGTTTGTTTAAATGGCTCAAAAATACATTCATTAACATTAGCTACGCCGTTCGTTAGTAGGTAGTGGTACCATAGGAATTAACAACTCCCGTTCCTGACATCCTAGGTATGTTTGGATGGAAGGAATGACCGAATTCGATAAACATAACACAGATAAATCTTTAATTCGTTTAAGGGTTTATCGCCACAGTCTCAAGGCTTGAGTGTATGCATTTTAACAATACCGCATAGATGTTATATCAGTAAAGCATGCATTATTTTACAAAACATAAATTTTGATTATAATTTGTCAAATGCATTGTTTTGTATATTTCTTTCTTATAGGGTCGAGTAAATGCTTTTAATCAATAAATGCTTTTTATTCACTCTACATTACATTTGTTTATAGAATAACATTTCAACATTTGTTTAAAACATCACATTTAATTATACATGAACATTTTTACATTGGTGGTTTGTTTGGGTAAGTGATTTAAGTAACGAGACGTGCGTAATATGATACAAGCATGGTGGATACGCCGCTGGTACTTCCTATATATAAGTGCTTTTATGATATTACATATCGTAGCGTTATTTAAATCATTTCAATTTTGACATATTACATTTTACACAAATTAACATATCTTTACAAAACATTGTTTTACAAACAACACATTTTATACAATTTCATTTTACTTGGTAATTTAATTAACCATACATATTTCTTTTATATCATCTGTTTCCTTACCGATTTCTATATGATTTATAAAACAAAAATATTTTACAAGGATCATGACTGACTTTTGTTAAACAACTTTTTCTAAACTTATAAGTCATGAATCCTAAATCAATAAAACCTATGTATCTCACAGGCATTTTTATGCTGACGTACCTATTTTCACATGTGTTTCAGGAAATGATGCATAGGATTGATCAAGTTACACATAGGCAGACTCGGGCCTTAGTGACAATAAAAGAAGCAAGACTAGTTAATTATGTTATGCTTCCTTGTTGTTAAGACATTGTAATTTCTTTTAATCAATAAAACAACATTTAAATTTCCTGTGTTATGAAACAATGATTCTGTTACAACACTCCCCGATGATTCCGCCATGATTTGTTGTTTTACGTGGTCGAGGTGTGACACGTAAGCACTTAGGATAGGTTCCGTTTTAGAATGTGAGCTTTTTTAAACCATATTACATGAGTTCTTATACTCATTGGTTTACGAAACCACATTTTATCTGATCCTCCGACTTAGGTCCGTTTATTAACGTAGTTACCTATATTAGGTGCCGTTTGATTCCATGATCTTTCTAGCATTGCTTGGTGGTTACCTAAAGACTATTGAGCAATCTCAAGTGAGTACATAGTCCCCTCTTTTACTGTTTTTTTTTTTTAACATTTTGGGGTGAAACACATGTGCCTACTTGTTACTTTCGTGCTTTCCATGTTTCATATCATATGCTTGTTATGTTCATTAGTACCCTTATAGTACATGATTTCATTATATTTTATGATATATATGTCCATTTAGTGCATACTTAGTACATCGTTTTACATTACATTTTATGCTATGTATATCTATTTAGTGCATACTTAGTACATCGTTTTACATTACATTTTATGCTATGTATGTCCATTTAGTGCATACTTAGTACATTTGTTTTACATCACATACTATATATGTTCATTTGTTGCATACTTAGTACATTTGTTTTACATCACATGCTATGTATGTTCATTTGTTGCATACTTAGTACATTTGTTTCACATCACATGCTATGTATGTCCATTTGTTGCATACTTAGTACATTTGTTTTACATCACATGCTTACATTTTGGTATGACATTTGGTTTGTTTAAATGGGACAAAAATACGTTCACTAACATTGGCCATGTTGTTCGTTAGTAGATAGTGGTACCATAGGAATTGACAACTCCTGTTCCTGAAATCCTAGGTATGTTTGGATGGAAGGAATGATCGAATTCGATACACATAATTCAGATAAACCTTTAATTTGTTTAAGGGTTTGTCGCCACAGTCTCAAGGCTTGAATGTATGCATTTTCACAATACCGCAGAGATGTTTGTATCAGTAGAGCATGCATTTATTCCACAAAACATATCTTTGATTTAAACTGTGTTTTACTTCAATACCTTGTTTTGTGCATTTTACCTATGGTTTAGTTGATATATTTCACTTGCCATACATGATATTTGTTTACACATTACATGATTTACATTTGACATAAACATCTTGACATTTGTTTACACATTACATAATTTACATTTTGATAATAGACAATTATTTACACATAAACATTTGACAATCAGTTTAAACATGAACAATTTACATTGGTGGTTTGTTTGGGTAAGTGATTTAAGTAACGAGGTGTGTGTAATATGATAAAAGCATGGTGGATACGCCGCTGGTAATTTCCTATATATAAGTGCTTTTGTGATATTACATATCGTAGCATTATTTAAACCATTTCAATTTAGACATATTACAATTTACATAATTTACATAATTCACATATTTTCACAAGTCATTGTTTTAGAAACAGTTTATTTTATACAACTCATTTTACTTGGTTATTTAATTAACCATACACCTTTCTTTTATATAATCTGATTTCTTATCACATTTTCGTATGATTTATAAAAGAAAACACTTAACAAGATTCATGACTAATTTTTATTAAACATTTCTTTAAACTCAAAGTCATGAATCATATTTTAACAAAACATATGTATCTCACAGGCATTTTTATGCTGACGTACCTATTTTCATATGTGTTTTCAGGAGCTGGTGCATAGGTTTGATTCAGGACACACTAGGGTGGACTCGGGCCTTAGTGACATAAAAGAAGCAAGATTAGTTTAAAAATAAATGTTATGTACTCTTGTTTCTTTCGTTTAAGACAATGTAACTCTCTTGTTGATAAATAAAACATAACTTTAATTACCATGGTTGTGAAACAATAATTCTGTTACAACACTCCCTGACGTTTCCACCATGATTTGTTGTTTTACGTGGTCGGGGTGTGACATAGTCCCTGTGATCAAATAAGCGCATTTTCGCATATCGAACCACTCAAAGCTTATTTCTAAGATATGTTAAGGTTTTTTATGGTATGTTTAGCTTATGATCATGTTCCGGAATGTACGTTGCCATACGAAACGGCAGACTTTTGCAGTTTGACGCAAATAGTCCCTGTTGTCGAATAAACTTGTTTTTGCCATACCAAACCCTTCAAAACCTATTTCTAAGTTATGTAAAGGTTATTGAAGGTATGTTAAGCTTATGATGCTGTTCCAGAGTGTTTGTCACATTAAACTGATTACGTTTGCGCATCAGTTTTCGTATAACTTTCTAGAAAGCGATTTGGAGTTTAAAATCGAACAAAAATCAAAACGTATAAAATGTCAAACATAAATAAAAAAATATTGGGATCAAAACAAATTGTTTTATTGATATTTGAATTGTTCGGAGTTGTACAATGATTACATAAGCACATATGTCACCGTACAGGCACCCACACTTCTCGATTGCACATGTTCACATTTAAAGCCCATAACTTTGACGAGAGTTTGAAAACATCAAAGGCTTTAAAAGGCTAAAACAAATCATCTAAGGATAGGTGATAGTACTGTATTGTGTTTTGTTTTTGGTATTCACCTAAGGATAGGTAATAGTACTGTATTAAGAATCTAAACGCAAATTTCTTGCGTTAGGTTCCTAGGAAGGTTATAGACTAGGTCAAGAGCATTATTAATAACCTATTTCCCTATAACCATGAGCTCTGATACCAACTCTTCTGTCACACCCCGACCACGTAATACAACAAATCGCGGCGGAAACGTCGGGGATTGTCGTAACAGAATCATTGTTTCACAACACATGGTAATGGAAGTTTTGTTTTTATTTCATTAATAGACCCGTTGTTTGATACAAACCAAATATGTACAACAATTGTCTTTCAAGTTTTAAGTCACTAAAGCCCGCGTCCATCCTATGTGAAGCATACAATCAACAATCGTCACATCATAGAACCTGAAACATATGTGAAAACAGTCGGCATAAAAATGTCGACGAGTACATAGGTTTTGTATGTCAAATTCATGGCTTTGAATCCATATCACCTCGTCCAACTATGGGAGTTGTCGAGTATGTACATTGAAATCAAAAAGTGTTTGATATTGCAATATGTTTTATCATCTTTACAAAATGATACAAGTAAACCAAAACCATTGTAGCCAAATCTTGACTGAAAACATTTGTCCTTGTAAAACCAAGTAGTAAATCGTCTTTGAAAGTAAACATTGTATGGTTTATATCTTTAAGTAAACCTCGTTGTGTGTCATCGTTTGATAACATTCATCCAAAGTCGTTCAAATAGTTTCAATCATTCAAATTGTTCCAATCGTCCATGTTATAAACCATCGTTCATTCGTTCGTGTTTTAATTGTGAAATACAACTTTTGGTCGTTCTTTAATGAATACATTCAAACCTATGTTCTGACTTGACTATACCACCCATGGGGTATCTTTAATAGGCCCTGAAAAACCTCTTTAACAAGACTAACAAACCAACACATGATTTGTTAATCAGATAACAATTTCTGTCATTACCCACCAAAGGGATAGTCCGATAACGGGATTTGTCAGATCCTATGGTACCATAACATACTACTGGTCGGCTTGATCATAGTTAATGAATGTCATTCGTCTGTCTTTCGAAAAAAGCTCCAACAAGTTCGTTCACATTATTGAAATCATCGTGTTTTATATAAACCATAGCATTTGTTTATGAAAACTTAAAAAGCATTTAGCACATATGAGTCACCCCAAAACAATTGAAAGCATAAAAAGGGGAGCTATGTACTCACCTGAGATTACAAGGGAACCTCGATTAAGTGAACTAACAAAGCTCAGGCAATCAAGGAATCAAGTGGCACCTAGTATCGGATCACTATGTTAATAATCGGAACCTAAATCGGGAGATCGGGTAGAATGAGGTCTTGTAAACCAAATGAGTGTTGGAACTCATATGATATGGTTAATACAAGCCTACATTCTGATTTGATACCTATCCTAAGTGCTTTTGACCCGTTATGACCCATTAAGGTAGTCTACGCTACTTTAACGCGTCATTTGCGTGAATGCGCGTTCAGATGGCCTAACTAGTCCTATGATAAGTATTATATGCCTAAACATGTTTAATAATGTTGCATAATCAGTTTAAGTGTCAAAATTTTGGTTACATATGCTTAAATTGAAATTATGCGCAAAAAGGGCATTTTGGTCATTTGCCTAAGGCATCCTATCATACAACTAATTAAACGAAGTGACCATAAGGTATAACCTCGGAAGGTTATTCCCTATACAACTATGGTCACGTAATGTGTTTGGTCGAATCCTAATGATCGACCAAACGGGTCGGGTTTGAAAGTCTAAGCGGTTGTTGGGATCGCTTGACTTACGACCCTAAATAAGCACTAAACTAAAAGTGACGAGTTAAACATGTTAAAACATGTTTAACTAAGTTAGAAAACTGATTTGATATCAAAACAAAGTGTTTTGATACCCGAAAATAGTTTCGTCGCAAAATGCACATAATCGTACATTTTTGTGACATATGTGCCTCCACGGCCATCAAACAAATACCAAATCAATGAAATATTGTGTTTCATACTTGGGATTTGAAGAAATATGTGTATCAATTGCACATATCAAACCTTGTTCGATTTCGAGTTCTAAATCGCTTTCTGGAAAGTTATACGTGAACTGATTCATAAACGTAATCAATTTAACGTGACAAACACTCCGGAATAGTGACATGGGCTTAAAATACCTTAAATAACCTTTACATAACTTAGAAATAAGTTTTGGAGGGTTTGGTGTGTTGAAATCAAGTTTATTCGCTTACAAGGACTAATTTTGACAAACTGGGAAAGTATGCCGATTCGTACTGTAACGAACATTCCGGAATATGATCATAAGTTAAACATGCCCTAAATATCCTTTACATAGCTTAGAAATAGGCTTAGAGGTGTTTGGTGTGCAAAAATAAACTTATTTGGTCAAATAGGGACTAAAAGCGTCAAAAAGTGCCTAACTTTGCATTTTCGCTCATATCTTACGTTCTGGGCATATCCGGACATCCAAAAATTTATGTAAACATTAAAATATTTTATTTTAGTGATTGGCATGCTCAAATTCCATTCGCCGCGTAATTTGGATCGTTTTTCGCGTCCATTCGTGTTTCGTCATAATTAACCGAACATCGTGATCGTATGGCCAAACGAACCGACATCCGAGATGTTTTTGAGCATGTTTCATGTCCCCTACACTTTGGCATCATTTTAGAGCCTTGAAAATGGCTTAACGGGGCTTAAACGTGTCAAATATGCATCAAAAACCAAATTTTACACCTGTAGGGACTAAACTTGACATTCTGTCAAAGTTGGCTTAGGAGTGGGGCGTAAGACTTGGCATGTTTCTTACGCCAAGAGCGAGAGCCCATTAGACCTGCAAAAATCAGTTTATTCAATCAGCAGCTGGTTTTCAGGCTTAGGAGTGGGGCGTAAGACTTGGCCCGTTTTCAGGCTTTTGCACTTGGTTTTTCAAATCTATGGGCTTGTTTTGGGCACCCATAGTATTGTATTTCAGTGGGTAACACTTGGATGGTTGAGATCAAAGCTCATGTTTCGAGAAACGATCCTAACTATTGTCCAATTTCTATAAATACGAACTTTCCCCATTTGCATGTTGGAGTCTGTATGCCCGGGACACATATTAGATTGATGTGGCTAGTACGTTATGATCCAAGTCGAGTCATACCCAAATACAAGCTAGACAAACACTTAAATATTTATTTGTGATATGATCAAACAAATAAATATTAACACTTACAATATTTAGAAATTGCTTTGATAAACATGTTAAAATCCCATCAATGGCATCTAGAGCCGCTTATATGAGTGCATGCTTCAATAGATTAAAAATTTCGGGTTTCGGGTTTGAATAAAACCCCATCGCCGAAAATTTTAATATGGTTATCCCTTTGTTTTCAAGATTATTTTTTCTTACATGCATAAGGAAATCTTGAAAAATTATTTCATATGGATGATTTGTTTGTTTGGTCAAAAATTACCTTTTCGGTTTTTCATATATAGCCGAAAATGGTTATAAAAGGGAACCATTTTTTTATGCTTCTTGAAATTAATAAATATATATTTGGATATATATTTTGGTGCATATGACCTAGCCATGACCTTGTGTTGAGTGATTGTGTTGTGATTCATATTATTATTTATTCAAGGGTTGTAATAATTATTATTTTGTTCGTCCATTAGAAGATATGTAATTTATCTATTTTCATTTGGTATGTAAAATAAATAGATTAGGTGCATTTTATTTTACTAGAAAAAATGTATTAGGATATATTTTGTAAAAAGAAGATGCACACAAAATGCGGTTTTGGTTTGGACCATAATATTCGGTCCAAAGAACTTCATCGTTCTCAACGGGATTTCAACCCGATAACCAAAACACATTTTTTTTTGAAGTCCAAAGGAGTTTGGAGCTGAAAATAAAAGACTTTTGGAAGCTCAAAGAAGGTGGAGAAATCACAACACAAGAAGGAGACTTGAAGCATTTGGATGCGGGATCAAGTGGGAGTTCAACGACACATTTCTTGTGTCATTTTTCACCCTTTAGCTTGGGCCTTTTGGCACACTTGTCTCGGCTAACAAGTATCGTCAAAATAGTTGGCTATGGTTATGCACCTATTTTTATGTATGATATGCTTGTCTGGTTGCTTATTTTGTTGTTTAAATGATATGTCGATATGCATGACTTAACACACTAATAATCAACAACAAGCTTAAAATTGGTTCTTAACAAAATCATTAAAATGGTTAATAAAGGTTTTATTAAAAATTAATGATTTTATAATAAAATGGGTTTTATTAAAAAGAACCTTGAAAACTAGTTTTCACTAAAGTACCATTGATTTGAATGCATGCAAATGTATGGTACATAATATTTTCTAAACTAGAATTTTGAAATATTAAAAACCCTTTTATAAAACAAGTCAAACACCATCCTTTTATACAACACTCGAAACACTTGGGAACTCTTATTATGGGATAAAGGTCACCTAACCACATTTGAGTGAACTTGTATGTTCGAGGTGGGTTTACCATGTTTGTGGGATAAAGGTCACCTAACCACTTATGTGTATAAACTCACACGTGTGTGTAAGTTGGACGACTTGATTTGGAAACCATGAACTTAGGGTCACCAAAGCATGGGAAACAATGGTGTTGATGGGATTAAACATGCCAACTAAACATAAAGATGTTTAACCGATCCCATATGGCTAGAAATTTCAAAGAGTTGCAATTGTCAAACGTTGACTACCTTGTTAATTTAAATAGAGGGATAAAGGTCACCTAACCTGTGACAACTCGAGTTTCCAAGATTTCCTATTCACAATTATTGCACGTTAATTGTTAAGTTATTTATTTATACGACTTGTTGCTTTGTAATTGTGCACGTTTGTTATATGTTATGACACTGTGACTGTTACATTATATGCTTGGTGACTTAATATGTAAACTGTTCAAAAGTTAAGAACATTAAACTGTTACACCCCGAACCAACCCAACGAAACAGAAGTGTTTCGCCAAGTTCATCCCGACGAAACAGAGGTTGTTTCGTCACAACCTTCTCGACGAAACAGAAGTGTTTCGCCGGCCCATTGATACGCGAAGCCCATTAAGGGCCCAGAACGCTGTTTCGTGTATATTTACGGGAAACGATTTCAGTTCCACACGTTTTGACAATCGGAAACCCTAAAACTCTCTCCCAAGTGTGACGGCAGCTGCGTGTGTTTTCCCCAAGCCCTTTAACGATCAACTCATTGTTTCTTTCATTTCGGTTAGTGCGTAATCGTTAACTCGGTTTCATTGATGTTTTGATTATTCGTTATATATTTGTGTATATGCTTGTTTGATTTCTAGAATGGATGTGAACACGTGACTATCATGATTTCTTGTTAATTGTTTGGTATAGAATAGGGTTTGTCGGCGATGATTAACGATGGAGGTTATGATCTTGTCGAACTGATTAATGTTTAAGCATGATGCATGTTGTTGTCAAACTGAATGGAATGTTGACCGATGAAATAAAATTAACT
>JARYGA010012467.1:0-20323 GCA_030545235.1 Helianthus tuberosus | reverse complement strand
TCTCTCACACTTCACCCACCACCCACCACCACCACCACCATATCACCATCATCCACCACCATCATCCATTGTCCATCGTAGAGTGTGTGAGTCGTCTCGGGATCCAAGATTGATCATAAGAGTTCTTGACAATCAAGGCCATGTTTGCCTAAGTCTCTTACATCACTTGGTGAAGACAAAGTGTCTAGTGTAATACTTTTTATTTCTAATCTTTTGCACTTTTTATTTGGTTTTGTATTAATGACTTTAATAACTAGTTACTTATGTTGAAGGTGATCTTTCCTTATCGTTTGTCCGTGGTGTCTTGGCATTATTTTACTGTCTATATAAAATAAAGGATTTTCACCATTCATATCTCCACGGTCTATATGGAGGTATGTTGGCTACCTGGTCGGGGGTTAAGGGAACGGTTTGGTAAAGGTCTTGCCATTGTTCAGCGTCTAGAGGTCCTGCAATGGACCTGGGTCAAATTTAGTAGGACCTCCTTCAATACTTAACGGTATTGGATGGCGGGGGTCCAAACTCTTTGACCCCCTCATAAGTTAACTACTATTAATACTATAACCCGGCTATTTAGGACTGTATCCCTCCTGACTCAGACTACTTAGTCGAGGGTAACGTCACCTCCAAAAGAGGGGCCTACCATAATATTGCATTAATAACTTAATTCATTATCTTCCAATAATCCACCCTTTTAGGATTGTATCCTTGCTGACTCAAACTACTGGGGTGAGGGTAACGTCACCTTCAAAAGAGGGGCCTACTACAATAACTAAGATAATCTCTTAATTATGTGCAAAAGTGCGGAAATAATCAAAGGTTACACTAGATACGAGTCGGAACCAAGTGATTCATCTTGTCTATCTGTTTTTCTTTTTATTTTACTTTTCAGCATTTTAGTTAGTTTTTATTTTTCTTAGTTTAAAAACCTTTTTCCAAACTTTTTATTTTGATTAGACGTTGAGGATAAACCGGTATTAAAAGCTCTTGTGTCCTTGGACGACCTCGGTATCTTACCAACACTATACTACGCTCACGATGGGTGCACTTGCCCATATGTGTGTTTAGTGTTAGTAAAATATCGTGTTTTATAAATTTAAAACTTGGCTAAAATAAGTGTTAAAGGGGCTTAAAATATACACCTAATATATATAACACTTCACACGCATCAAGTTTTTGGCGCCGTTGCCGGGGACACAAGGATTTTAAGAAAGCTTAAAATCGATAGCCTAATCAGTTTTTCAAAACCTTTTTAAAAACGCGCGCACATTTTCTGCATTTATGTTTAGTTTTGCATTTATAGTAGCCTGTACACGGGGCCGTGTTCACTGAACACGGGGCCGTGCTGCAGATTTTTCAAAAACACCCAGTAACAGTAGCTTGAACACGGGCCGTGCTCACTGAACACGCCCCGTGCTCAACGAAATCAGTAAATTTAATTAAAACGCCCAGATACAGATCCTGAACACGGGGCCGTGTCAACTGAACACGGGGCCGTGTCTAGCCTCTGTTTCCGTTTTTATTTTTGTTTTCTGATCTCGAGACTCAGTTGTGGTCTGCTGAGTGATTCTTATGGATCAATACTCAGGAGGTTACAACTACACCTATGAGGAGGATGATTATAGGGGTAATTATTGCACTAATTCAAAATAATCGCTCATATCAACCATCCAATTCATACACCTACTATGAGGAACCCAGGTACGAGCCATCAACTTCATACACATCCTATGAAGACCAAAGGTATGAACCTCCTCCCTCATACTCATATTTTGATGGACCAAGGTATGAGCCTTCATACTCATACTTTGAGGAACCAAGATATGAGCCACCACCTTCGTATGCTTATTATGAGGAACCATGGCGTGAACAACCCACCTCATATGAGTATTATGAAGAACAAAATTACGAACCTTATCCATCATATGCTTACAATGAAGAACAATGGTGTGAACCATCGACTTCATATGGGTATTATGAGGAACAAAGGGTCGAACAACCGGATTCAAGCTTAGAAAATACCGATTCTTTTTCTATAACCAAAGTCACCGATAGGATATTAGAACACATAAGAGTTATCGATCGATGTATAAAAGAAGCTCGCGCAAGGGAAGAGGAGTCCCGCGCAAGAGAAGAATTAAAAAAGGAAGAGATAACTGAAAGTGTTAAAATGGAAGAACAAATAAGTGAAAAACCGACACATGAGTTAAACAATGAAAAAGGTGAGTCCGACAACGTTAAAATTCAAGAAGAGTCTAATTTGGAAGAAATTAATCTCTTGTCACCTTCTTTTGAAAATCATTGTTTAGTACCCACTCATGCTAAGTTTTTAAAAGAGTTAAACACTAACACTAAAATTGACGAAACGGTAAGTGTTAAGTTAACTAATGATCAAACTTCGCTAATAAAAGAAGACCCATTTGAAATTAACATTACATCGGTTCCATGTTTCTTTCAAAATTCGTTTACTAGTAATGTCACCATCGATAAAGATCTTTGTGTTAACATAATGCCAAACTACATTTTCGAAAAATTAAGTATTAGTGATTTTTCTCCACTTCAAATACCCATTTTTCTATCCAATCGGAAAGTAATAAAATCAATCGGTATAGTTGAGGATGTCTTGATTCAAGCAAATCAAATGGTAATCCCAACCGACTTTGTCATCCTCGATGACGCTCCTCTAGTGTTGGGGCGACCATTTGTAAAAACACACGAAGCTTTGAAAAACCGGAAGTTCAACAATCTACCTCTTCAATTAGGGGCATTTAAAAAGAGTGTCGATCTTGAGCGATCAATGAAATATCCATTCGGCAATGATGACCCCCTAATTGAAGATGAGCCAGAACCACCTGATAAAGTGTGTCTAGCCAAGGACCCTTATAAACGTGGCGCACCACGGAGGCATTCCGCGGAACTATCCGTAGTTTTAGTTTAGATTAACTTTTACGTTTTCTAGTTTAGTTTTTTTTTTTCAGGAATAAAACACACTCGGGATGGTGAAGGATGATAAGGGAAGCTTGAACCAACACCCCATGCACAAAAACAGAGCCTCCCGATAATTTTTCTTCATTACAGCAAGTTCAGCACGGGGCCGTGCTCACCCCAACACGCCCCGTGCCCAACGTTCTGTAGAAAATGCCCAGTTCAGGTACCTGGACACGGGGCCGTGCTCACTGGACACGCCCCCGTGCCCAGCCTTCTGTTTACTTTTGGTACTGGCAGTCTGGACATTGGGCCGTGCTCAGCCAACACCACCCCGTGTTCAGCTACCCAGTACCATAAAATCTTGTTTTTAACCCATTTTTACACATTTAATCAGCCTAAAAACTTATTTTTGGGACACATTGAGGACAATGTGTAATTTAAGTGTGGGGGGATGCTAAAACCTTGAATCTTGCAAGTCCTAAATACAAGCCTTACACAAAACTCTATTGGAACCGCTAATCACCCCAATTTTTTTTCAAAAATTTTCATTTTTTTTTTACTTGTCTAGGTTTAACTCGGGAAATTCAAGTTCTTAAAAAGGTTATATTTTTACGAATTTACAACCGATAGCGTCGTGATAAAAAGAACCAACATAAGAAAATTATGAAAAGGCATGACAAGCTTAGTTAAAATTTGATTATATATACTTGATCACATAAAAACTCATTCCCACAAAAGTGAGTTTTGAGCCTTTATTGAGCATACACTTCCATATCATTTGACAAAATGCTCATTTTTCGTTTCTTGTGTGAATAGCCGCTTGGTTCTTACGACTCTAGAACTTGCCATGACGATACATTCCCAATCCTTACCAACTTAAACCCGAGTAAGTAAATGATGGAGGCATTAGGACTAACCTTTTTATTTCTACACCATTATTTTTTTTTTTTACCACCTACCCAAAATCCCCCTAGTTAGCCCCCTTGAGCCTAAACCTTTTCATTTCATAACCCAAACCAAAAACCCTTTTTACCCACCAAAACCTTTTTCATTTTTAACCCTTTGTTTTAGTAACAAGTTCGGTTCTTCATATGACTTTTCAAAAAAAAAAAAAATTGTTGATGATGAAGCAAAAGAAAATAAACAAACAAGTTCATCAAAAAAATAACTTTGTTTGAATAAATAGCTTCATCAAAATAAAAGTTATAGAAAGTCTTACGAAAACCGACACTTGTTACGCTTTTCGCCCTTTTTCTACTAACCACTAACCATCAACCCAACCACCTACCTTTAACCCAAGCCTAACCCTTAACCCACAAAGTCCTCTTGATATTTACAAAGGTATATAAGTTAAAAAGGAGGAGGATTAATTGCTTGGCAAGCCTATGGTAGGAGTAAGTTCCATGCCGCTCTCGAGTGATCCACAAAAATACATTTTCGGCCGAGTGTTGAGTGATCCCCGTGAGGTATGTGAACTTGTATATAAATAGAATTTTACAAAGGCATGTTATGCCCTAATAAGTAATTTATCTTATGAAAAGTTTTTAATAAATCATGACGAATAGGATTGTAAATAAATAAAAATAAAATAAAGAATCTTGGAAATCCCGACACTCTACGACAAGCCCAAAACCTTCTTTTCTACCCATTCCATTTGGGAGTGTAAATAGCCACATATTAAAGAGTTTTGCTTGAGGACAAGCAAAGATTCAAGTGTGGGGGTATTTGATGTGTTCAAATATTAACATATAAATTTCATCAAATGAGGCATAAAACCAACCCTTTTTTAGTACTAATGTTGGAAAAAGTGTGCTTTTGTCTTCCTTTTGTATTTTCAGGATTAAATGAGCTCAAATTAACAAAAGAAGCAAAAAGACACCAAAATCTAACATAAATACAAGAAAAGGAACAAGACATGGCATGCCCGACCCCACAACAGCATCTTCCCAAGCAAAACAAGAGATCAGAGGCCTGAACACGCCCCGTGCTCAGCCAGCACGGGGGCGTGCCCAAGTGTCAGCAGAAAAGACAAAGTGGTAGAAGCTTCAATACCACGGGGCCGTGCTCAGCGGACACGGGACCGTGGTCAACTATAAGATTCGCACAATCCAGGCAAATCTTCATAGTACAAAGATTCTTCTGCACACGGGGTCGTGCTCAGCGGACACGGGGGCGTGGTCAACTAATAAGACAAAGCTGCATTTAATGAAGAAAGAGAGGATGTGGACACGGGGCCGTGCCCGAGCTTCTGTTCAGCCTATAAATAGGAGTGCTTGGCTCAAGCTCAAACCATCCCTTGGCACACCACCTCTCTCACACTTCACCCACCACCCACCACCACCATAACACCATCATCCACCACCATCATCCATTGTCCATCATAGAGTGTGTGAGTCGTCTCGGGATCCAAGATTGATCGTAAGAGTTCTTGACAATCAAGGCCATGTTTGCCTAAGTCTCTTACATCACTTGGTGAAGACAAAGTGTCTAGTGTAATACTTTTTATTTCTAATCTTTTGCACTTTTTATTTGGTTTTGTATTAATGACTTTAATAACTAGTTACTTATGTTGAAGGTGATCTTTCCTTATCGTTTGTCCGTGGTGTCTTGGCATTATTTTACTGTCTATATAAAATAAAGGATTTTCACCATTCATATCTCCACGGTCTATATGGAGGTATGTTGGCTACCTGGTCGGGGGTTAAGGGAACGGTTTGGTAAAGGTCTTGCCATTGTTCAGCGTTTAGAGGTCCTGCAATGGACCTGGGTCAAATTTAGTAGGACCTCCTTCAATACTTAACGGTATTGGATGGCGGGGGTCCAAACTCTTTGACCCCCTCATAAGTTAACTACTATTAATACTATAACCCGGCTATTTAGGACTGTATCCCTGCTGACTCAGACTACTTAGTCGAGGGTAACGTCACCTCCAAAAGAGGGGCCTACCATAATATTGCATTAATAACTTAATTCATTATCTTCCAATAATCCACCCTTTTAGGATTGTATCCTTGCTGACTCAAACTACTGGGGTGAGGGTAACGTCACCTTCAAAAGAGGGGCCTACTACAATAACTAATATAATCTCTTAATTATGTGCAAAAGTGCGGAAATAATCAAAGGTTACACTAGATACGAGTCGGAACCAAGTGATTCATCTTGTCTATCTGTTTTTCTTTTTATTTTACTTTTCAGCATTTTAGTTAGTTTTTATTTTTCTTAGTTTAAAAACCTTTTTCCAAACTTTTTATTTTGATTAGACGTTGAGGATAAACCGGTATTAAAAGCTCTTGTGTCCTTGGACGACCTCGGTATCTTACCAACACTATACTACGCTCACGATGGGTGCACTTGCCCATATGTGTGTTTAGTGTTAGTAAAATATCGTGTTTTATAAATTTAAAACTTGGCTAAAATAAGTGTTAAAGGGGCTTAAAATATACACCTAATATATATAACACTTCACACGCATCAATATTTCAGATTTATCATGCGTTATCATATTTCATCATCCTTTTAACACTACTTTAACCATACTTCATCTTTAGTTAGTTATACTTCAAGACTTTGGTGATGTTCTTTAGAGTTCCTAGTATTTTACCATTCAATCAATTATTAACCCCCAAAAACAAGAACAAGATGAAGATTTGAAGCACTTACTACTAGCACAAGGCTAGGGGAGTTCAAGTGTAGAAAAGTGGTGGATAAAAGAAAACTAGAGAGGTCCTTGAGCTTCCGAACACACCAAGCTTAGTTGTTGAACCTCTTGCACCTTTGTATGGATGGAAAATGGCTAGAAAGTGACTTGATGGTGGGTGTAGGGTGGTGATGTGTGGCTGCCGAAATGAAGAAGAGAGGGAAAAGAGAGCTTCGTTGTTTGTGAAGATGATGGTGAATGTGTGATGGACTAAGGGTTAAATAGAAGTCTCCAACACCTTATTACCCCATGTGTTCTATGTTCCCCAAGTACTATACAATTGCAATAAACAACTCAAAGAAATCAAAGTGGGGATCCACTTTCTAGAACCGGTGGGGGGGGGGGGGGGGTTGGTTTAGTTGGATTGTGATGGAACAAGTTACTAACTAGTTAAGTTTAAAGTGTTTAGTTACTAGTAATGTGTGTTATTAAATATATATTGTGTTAGGGTGTTCGGGGACCCTAACTAGCTCAGAAAAATAAAAACAACATGTTTTGCAAAATTTTAGTGTCCCGGGTAATGTTCGGTTGTCCGGTTAAATACCGTTCCGTTAAAGTGTTTAATTATGTACCGGGTATTTTATCTAGCGTTCAAATCCCGATTTATGGCGTTCTAATTTATTTTTATTATTATATGAAAATAAACTCGCCAAAATATTACTGAAATAAATTTCAGTTGCCAAGACTGGCTGCGTTGTCCGCGTTTCGCAGTAAAAGCACTGTGTCGCGCAGAAACATGCGGTACGCGCTTAAACTTGAAAAATAACGTTTTTAAGTGTTTTAATTTATTTTTCAACACGAACCTGATTAAAATAAAATTTTAATCATAACAGAATATTTTTGGGATTTAAATATTATCCGGGCGGTCACTAACGTTCGTTTCGCAGTTTTGTCGTAAATAGCTCTTTAGTTCAAATGAACATGTTTTCGCCATACCGAATCCTTCGAAACTTATTTCTAAGTTATGTAAAGGATATTTAGGGTATTTTTAGCTTACGTCACAGTTCCGGAGTGTACGCCGCGTTAAACTAACTGCGTTTATGCTCCAGTTTGCGTATAACCTTCCAGAAAGTGATTTAAAGCTTGAAAATCGAATCGAATCAAATTGTAAAATCATTAAACACAATTGTACACATAATAACACCAAAACACATATAATAACACCAAAGCATATTGTTTTATTGATAACTGACATTGTTTCACATAATACGATAATTACAGAACACAGTTGTCACATTCACTCCCACCGTTCACTACAGACGCACACCATACTGATCTCCCCACTATTTTTCAGCACGAGATACCCGTTCCCCGCCCTGGGGAGGGTACATTAGGTCAGCCCCTAGTTTCGATCCTTTTGCACCTGCTGGTCTTATGCCTACTCCACATTTCTCTCCATTCGAGGCGGACCCGTATTGTCAGTCTCCCAGATGGTTTCCCCCGTACTCGATACCGATATCTGATCCCTACCACCCATCTCACCATCCTGGGTACACCCGTGATGATCTTCTTCTTTCTCTTCAGTTACAGTTTGAGATCGTTAGCCGTCGAGTCTTGGAGTTAGAGTTCGAGGCAGACGCCAGGCAGCCTCCACCACCCTCATATCCTCCACCTGTTGCTCCACCACCACCGTCGTTCCCTCCTCCTATTTTTCCATCATCTGCTTCTATTTCTATTGAGGGTTTTGATGCCTGTTTTCTTACGGCTGAGCAGCAGATCAGCTTCCTAGTTCGTCGCGTGCATGAGCTTGAGGACGAGCTCGCTCATCTACGCAGTCTGATCTTCTTCCCACCTCCCCGCCGCCTCCAGCATTCTAGATCTTTGTTTTTGCAGGTACCCTTTTGGCAAGAAGACAAGATTGAGCTCAAGACCTTTTGAAGACCCTAGAAGACAATGTAGAGGAAAATGATTATTACTTTTGTATTGTTAAGAACTTGTATGACCGAGCTGATGTAACCTCGAGTCCATTTTGTTTTTCCTCTGTTAAAAAAACAACGTACCAAGTTGTTAAACAGGTATGAAAGCTCAATGGTTGTTTTCTTATTTATACATTGTTGATTTATCTGTTCATGTGATGTTTATGTGATTACATGGTTGCTTGTTGTGATGATTACTTATGTTATATATATATATATATATACCTCATAGACGATTATTTGATGAATAATGTCTAATCTACCCAATACTTCTTGCTAGAAGAAAATGCCGTCCAGACGCAGCACAAACACTAACACGTTACCAAGGACAGAAGCTGAACTTCAAGAACGCATATCACAGGCAATTGCACAGCACGAGGCTAACCGCTCAGAACACAGCGGTGGTACTTCCGGAAATAACCCTCCAACTGGTAATGTTAAGTCACCCAAGACACATTACAAATCTTTTGGATATTTCCAATTGTGCTTTGTCAATGCTCACTCGTGAATTGTGTTGCATGTGTTACAGGCTGTACCTATAAGCAATTCCTATATTGTAAGCCCTTAAACTTTGATTGCACAGGAGGCACGTGAATTGTGTTGCATGTTAAGTCACCCACAACGGCCATGTAGGCAAAAACCCTGTGAGTTTCAAAAAGAAAATGCGCATTGTTTTGAAACTTGAGTTCTACAAGAGCTATCACTGATGGAAACATGTAGACAAGTGTCGCCGCATAAATGAGATATAACATTCCCAGGTAATTATGAACCCTACATAAAGTTAATAACAAAATAAAAATAGAGAATATTAGTTCACGTTAACTATTATACATAAAAAGCCGGTTCACACAGGCACATCTTATAAGAACACAAAGTATAAAGTGACCAAGTGAGGTAAGGTAGACACATAGTCATAGGACGTAGAGCTAATAATATGAAACACTTGTCCAGTATGTTTTAGAATCTGACCAAATATATGGAAAAGAAGTTGCTAAGTTTAGAAAACAATATTCGGGAAAAAGTCTAAATTATGGGAAATTTGTAAAAATTAGCCAGTTAGTTTTAGCAACAATAGTTCGGTCTGTTGTTTTGTCTTGTACAACAATAGTTCGGTCGGTTGTTTTGTCTTGTACTAGTTTTTAGCCGGTGTGCACTGTTGCGCCATTGTTTACGTAGCTTTTTTTTTTTTTCATTTTTCATAATCGATTTTATTCATTGTTGTATTGCGACGATACATGCCCTCAATCCAACAACTTAGTTTACGAAATCATTACACGGAGGAAAAAGACCCTAAAAGAATATAAAAGAAACCGAAGAAAAAATAATAATTTTGCTAAAGTTTGACAGATTAAAAAATATCAACGGGAAAACCGGGAAAAATACTATATAGGGTTTTAATTTACCAAAAACATAAGAAGGAAAATACCCCAAACGAGATTCAAAGCCTGGTTTGGAGGTTTATAAGCATAACTATTCTCCACCCCACCACTTTCTTTGTTAGTGTTAAACTTTGTTTGCAAATGTAAGTATGGTAACACATAAAGTGAAAAAGGAAAAAAAAAACACTCCAAACAGGATTCAAACCGGGGTTTAGAGGTTTGAATACCAAACAGTTCTCCACCCCACCACAATGACCAAATTCGTTGTTTGTGTTTAACTTGGTTTGCAAATGTATATATTGTAATGTAATGCTAAAAGCGAAAAAGCAAAAAAGAATTAGGGTCTGTTTGGTATGGGGTAATGGAATAGACGGGAGAATGGAATGGACGAGGTAATGGTATACTTGAGGTAATGGAATTGATTATTATCATTTCATGTCTTGTTTGGCTACCATCTGTGAAGAGGTATGGTCCCAATTCCATGCACACATGACAGGGACCACACCACTTTCTCTGTCCTACATGGCGCTTACATCAGCAAACAAATCCAGAAGCTTCTGGAAGACGCCAAGGTGGCACCAAAGATACTCCTCTAGACAGAAAGGACGACACGTGTCACCATTAATCAGGCGCTATGTAGACCTGCGACAAATCTGGGGGCAGACCGACAACAGCAGTACGATTTCTCCAGCATGGAAAAATGTTGGCGCGCCACGTGGACCACTATCCTGACCACAGCAGAGGAGACCAAGAGGATATTCCCCTTGGTCGGATAGCTGGTGCCCAATAGCAGCTGGCAAGGTCGCTCCTCCCTCCTTCACCCTCCGGCCAGGGGCGGACCTACCCTATAGCGTGGGTGGGCGGCCGCACCCCTTGAAAAAAAAAATTTAGTGGTATTTTTCGCGAAAAATCCCGACCGCACCCCTTGGAAAATTTCGTCCGCACCGCTTGGAAAATTCCGACCGTACCTCTTAGAAAAAATGTTAGGAATTTATATAAAAAGAATTGTGAACATGGATTGAAACCCGATCAAATTATGTAAACAATTTAGCCCACTAACCTCTTTAATAAAACTTGAATTCATTCTATCAAGCCCGATAAGTTAATAAAATTCAGCCCAACCCAAATACATCTTTAATTAAACAAAATCAGTCTAGTTTACAAAAAAAAACTTAATCGACCGCCAGCTTTGTGCGACTCCCACCCTCCCTCTGCCTCACCTCACTGCCAGCGACCTGCGACACCCTACCCCGACGACGATTGCAAAATTCCGTCCACGAACAACGTAATTCCGGCCATGAACAGGTACATGTTTTGTTTTTTTTGTTATTTTGATGTTTATGTGATTTTGTTTAAGACTCATAAGATAATAGGATGGGTTAAAAAAAGTTTAAACTTTTATTTGTTTCGAGGTAATTTGGGGTTGTTCTAGTCTTTATAGGATGATTTTGTTGTCTCTTAATCTCTTATTGATTATATGATTCAAGTATAAGGTTTGAAAAGTGGAAATTCAAAACTCTTATGTGTTTTGAGGTATTTTTTATGTTTTTTAATGATTTTAGTTGATATTATAGGAGTAAAGGGTAATAAAGTTCTTAAATAGGTTTGAAATTTCGTGTATTTTGACGTTGTTTATGGTTGTTTAGATGATTTTTAGGGTTATTATGTTGTTTAGATAATTTTTAGGGTGATTACACACGATTTCTAGAGCTTGAATAGTTGAAAATTAAAACTGAAACATTATGTTATGGAGCGATTAAACTTATGGATCAAAAACTGATGATTAAAATTGAAACATTATGTTTTGGATAGATTTCAAAAAATGAAAACCCGTAGGGCGACGTTTTAATTATGATTTTAACAAGGTTTGACGTGTTTTTGATGATTATATATATTTAGTTTGATGTTATTTTGTTTTACATGACCCGACCCAATACGAACCGATTTTTTTACTTATATACCTAGGGGCCTTAAATTTTTAAAAGTGTTCCGCATCCCCATGGAAAAATTCCTGGGTCCGCCATTGCCTCCGGCTATAAATAGGACCCTTCATCATTCAGGTTATCCATTCTGTTCTCCTTGCATTTCACCTCTAACACACACTCTTTATTCCTCGGAACAGTACTTATTCTCACGCCGGAGCCCGGTTAAGAGGGAAACCCCCATATTCCCCTCTTAACGAGCTAACGGTTTGCTGTTTTGTAGGAACCCGATCACAAGCGAGTAGAGAAGGAGATTGAACCCACGTAAGAGACGATCCAACTAGTTAACCACCGTTGTTAGCTAGTGTTTCATCATTGGCGCCCACCGCATTTTTTGCAAACCATTTTCATCTCCTTTTTCTTCAAAAAAGCTCTCTAAATGACCGAACCAAACCCTTCACCTCACGTGGACGGAGAAATCTCTTCCTTTGAACTAATTTCGGACACAGCTCACGTCCGAAGGTTCCAAGGGAACGAGACTATCCGAGAAGGGCAAGTAAACAACGAGATACCCGATATCTTTGGGAGCACTTCCAGAGTTATCGATCAAAGAACAAACGAAGCTACTTTCCAACATCCACTCGGGGTAGATAACCAAGCACTTCCGAAAGTTTCAACACCAAACCATAGGGTTGGTCCTTCAGCATCATCGGGTCAAATGCAGTTGAACTTCTCAGCACTCTTGGGGCTACCTGAAGGAGAAACTCTGGCCTCCTGGTACGCCAAGCAGACAACATCTCTGAACCTCGTCTACGCGCAGTTAAACGTACAACAAGCTTTGCTCCAAGCACAAGCAAATCAGTCCGCTTTTGTTACTCCACCACAAAGAGCACCAAACGCTCATATTCCTCAACAGATGCATGCGCGGAACCAACAACCTGATAAAACACCCAACATCATAAGGCAAAGTGTGAACGACACACATGACACGTACGGTGAAACAGAAAGCAATTATGTGCAACACACCTACCAGCAGAGGAAAGCAGTGCACAGTCGTTTAGGCCCGCGTAACATAAACGACGAATGGGATAGCTACAATGAATAGATGACACAACGTACAAGAGAGAAAGCACGGTATTTAGCAGATTACCACCAGAACACGAGGCGTATAAACCCCACAAGTGTGTGGGGTACAATCCAAATGAAGAACATGACTACTCGTTAAGCTATCGCCGAGAAGGCATAGCTGAAAGTCTAAGTTCATCAGAGAGATCGCAACAGCTGATATCGATAAGACAAAACTGCCACACAATGTGGGCAAATACAATGGCTTAACAGATCCTGACGACCACCTCCAAGTCTTTAACGGCGCAGGGTTAACAGGTGGTTGGACATTGCCAACTTGGTGTCATCTTTTCGCACAAACCTTTGTCGGCGCAGCGCGCGTCTGGTTTGACAGTCTGCCAGCAGGAAGAATTAAATCATGGATTGATTTTCGAGACAAGTTCCTCACGCACTTCTCCCAACAGCGCAGGCACACTAGAGATCCAACTGATTTCTTAAATATATGGAGGAAAGATCATGAAAGCATAGAAGATTTCATTACCAGATATAACAAGGAATGTCTGGAGATCGGAGATGTAGGCGAGAAGATGATGCGTGCACACTTCATGAGGGCAGTAAAGTGTGATGACCTGATCAAACGATTGAAAGGAAGAGATGGAGGCCCCAAAGATTGGGACACTTTCATCGAGGCAGCAAACACGATTGTGTGCACTGATAAACAATTGACTGGCGATGACAACCGTCAATACAATTACAGCTAAAATGATCGGCGCAACAAGAAAGGCAAAGGCCAGTCATGGAAGACATCTGGCTACAAAGAAAGAAGCCCGATAAGAGAAGATGCGCGTGCTACGATCAATCAGATCAGTCATCGCAAAGAGGTTAAGAGAGAAAACATGGAAAAGCAGTGGACACCCTTGACAAAAACCCCTTCTGAGGTCTTGTCAACCGAGAACCACCAGTTCAAACCTCCTTTACAGATGCGAAACAAAAGGGGCCAAGACCCAAATCTTTTTTGCGAGTTCCACAAAGATACATGTCAGTTGACCGATGACTGCTTTAGCCTAAAGCAGGAGATAGAAAGAGCTTTGAAAGATGGAAAGCTAACCCATCTGGTAAAAGGAGGAAAGCGCGATAATCGCCAAATTCAAAAAAGGGAAGAAGGCCCAGACGACAAAAAGCTTCGAAAGTTAGAAACTTATATGATCCAAGGGGGTCCACGAAGATCACGAAAGAACTATAACAAACGCGCCCAAGACGATTCTTGGCGCGAAAAACAAGTTGTTTTCCCCGTGGAGCGAGGGGGCCCAAGAGAGTGAAGACCTATAGTCATTGCTGGCATGATCGGTCATTACCAGACTGACTACATTTTCATTGATCCAGGGAGCACCGCAGATATCATCTATGAACAATGCTTTAATCAATTCGACCAGGAGGATAAAGCGCGCTTAGAACCAGTAGATTACCCACTAACTGGTTTCTGCAACGAAGCCATTTTTCCTCTTGGCCAGATATCGTTCCTGGTGCTGCTCTCGGATGGAAGGAATTGAAGAACAGAAGAAGTTACACTCATGGTGTTGCCGGCAAGCTCAAGACATGATATTCTTTTGGGAAGAGAGTCCCAAGGAGATTTTAGTATGATCTGTTCAGGGCCACATTCAGTTGTCGGGTTCCCAACAGAGACAGGGATAGCCATAATTTACGCAAGCAAAGAAGTCCTCGCAACTGATGAAATCAGACCGGCTAAAGTGAGCAAATCCGCACCGCACGCAGAGGCCGAGAAGTGGATACTGAATAACAAATATCCAGAACAAACTGTTACTTTGGGCCCGACGATGTCAGATCTCACGCGCGCGGCGCTAAAAAAGTTGCTATTTGAGAACATGGACGTGTTCGCCTGGACACCGGCTGATATGGTTGGTGTTCCACGGCACATAGCAGAGCTGATTTGTTCAAAATGTAACATATAAATTTCATCAAATGAGGCATAAAACTAACCCTTTTTTAGTACTAATGTTGGAAAAAGTGTGCTTTTGTCTTCCTTTTGTATTTTCAGGATTAAATGAGCTCAAATTAACAAAAGAAGCAAAAAGGCAGCTAAATCTAGCATAAATACAAGAAAAGGAACAAACGTGGCATGCCCGACCCCCTTCAACAGCATCTCCCAAAGCAAAAAACAAGAAGAAAGCTGAGCATGGGGCTGTGCCCAGCTGAGCAAGGGGCGTGCCCAGCTCAGCACGGGCCGTGCTCAGCTCAGCACGGGGCAGTGCTCAGGATGGACAGCCCTGGCACTAAAGACAAACCTATAGAAGCTTCTATTGCCCACCACGGGGTCGTGCCCAGTGAACACGGGGGCGTGGCGAAAGTACAGCAGGCGCATTAATTGTAATTGCGAATTACAATTAATGAAGAGAGAGAGTGTCAGACAGGCACGGGGGCGTGTCCAGCGGACACGGGGCCGTGCCCAGCCTTCTGTTCAGCCTATAAATAGGAGTGCTAGGTTTCATTTCAACTCATCCCTTGGCACACCACCTCTCTCACACTTCATCCACCACCCACCACCATCACAACACCATCATCCACCACCATCATCCATTGTCCATCGTAGAGTGTGTGAGTCATCTCGGGATCCAAGATTGATCGTAAGAGTTCTTGACAATCAAGGCCATGTTTGCCTAAGTCTCTTACATCACTTGGTGAAGACAAAGTGTCTAGTATAATACTTTTTATTTCTAATCTTTTGCACTTTTTATTTGGTTTTGTATTAATGACTTTAATAACTAGTTACTTATGTTGAAGGTGATCTTTCCTTATTGTTTGTCCGTGGTGTCTTGGCATTATTTTACTGTCTATATAAAATAAAAGATTTTCACCATTCATATCTCCACGGTCTATATGGAGGTATGTTGGCTACCTGGTCGGGGGTTAAGGGAACGGTTTGGTAAAGGTCTTGCCATTGTTCAGCGTTTAGAGGTCCTGCAATGGACCTGGGTCAAATTTAGTAGGACCTCCTTCAATGCTTCACGGTATTGGATGGCGGGGGTCAAAACTCTTTGATCCCCTCATAAGCTAACTACTATTAATACTATAACCCGGCTATTTAGGACTGTATCCCTGCTGACTCAGACTACTTAGCCGAGGGTAACGTCACCGCCAAAAGCGGGGCCTACCATAATACTGCATTAATAACTTAATTCATTATCTTCCAATAATCCACCATTTTAGGATTGTATCCTTGCTGACTCAAACTACTGGGGTGAGGGTAACGTCACCTTCAAAAGAGGGGCCTACTACAATAACTAAGATAATCTCTTAATTATGTGCAAAAGTGCGGAAATAATCAAAGGTTATACTAGATACGAGTCGGAACCAAGTGATTCATCTTGTCTATCTGTTTTTTTCTTTTTATTTTATTTTCAGCATTTTAGTTAGTTTTTATTTTTCTTAGTTTAAAACATTTTTCTAAACTTTTTATTTTGATTAGACGTTGAGGATAAACCGGTACTAAAAGCTCTTGTGTCCTTGGACAACCTCGGTATCTTACCAACGCTATACTACGCTCACGATGGGTGCACTTGCCCATATGTGTGTTTAGTGTTAGTAAAATATCGTGTTTTATAAATTTAAAACTTGGTTAAAAATAAGTGTTAAAGGGGCTTAAAATAGACACCTAATATATATAACACTTCACACGCATCAAGTTTTTTGGCGCCGCTACCGGGGACACAAGGATTTTAGGAAAGCTTAAAATCGACGGCCTAATTAGTTTTTCAAAACCTTTTCAAAACGGGCCCACATTTTTCTGCATTTTAGTTTAGTTTTGCATTTACAGTAGGTTGAACACGGGCCGTGCTCGCTGAACACGGGGCCGTGCTGCATATTTTTCATAAAACACCCAGTAACAGTAGGTTGAACACGGGCCGTGCTCACTGAACACGCCCCGTGCTCAACGAAATCAGTAAATTTAATTAAAACGCCCAGATACAGATCCTGAACACGGGGCCGTGTCCACTGAACACGGGGCCGTGTCCAGCCTCTGTTTCCGTTTTTATTTTTGTTTTCTGATCTCGAGACTTAGTTGTGGTCTGCTGAGTGATTCTTATGGATCAATACTCAGGAGGATACAACTACACCTATGAGGAGGATGATTATAGGGGTAATTATTGCACTAATTGTCGTAACGCACGATCGGTTCAAAATAATCGCTCATATAAACCATCCAATTCATACACCTACTATGAGGAGCCCAGGTACGAGCCATCAACTTCATACACATCCTATGAAGACCAAAGGTATGAACCCCCTCCCTCATACTCATATTTTGATGAACCAAGGTATGAGCCTTCATACTCATACTTCGAGGAACCAAGATATGAGCCACCACCTTCATATGCTTATTATGAGGAACCTTGGCGTGAACAACCCACCTCATATGAGTATTATGAAGAACAAAATTACGAACCTTATCCATCATATGCTTACAATAAAGAACAATGGTGCGAACCATCTACTTCACATGGGTATTATGAGGAACAAAGGATCGAACAACCGGATTCAAGCTTAGAAAATACTGATTCTTTTTCTATAACCGAAGTAACCGATAGGATATTAGAACACATAAGAGTTATCGATCGCTGTATAAGAGAATCTCGCGCAAGGGAAGAGGAGTCCCGTGCAAGAGAAGAATTAAAAAAGGAAGAGATAACTGAAAGTGTAAAAATGGAAGAACAAGTAAGTGAAAAACCGACACATGAGTTAAACAACGAAAAAGGTGAGTCTGACAACGTTAAAATTCAAGAAGAGTCTAATTTTGAAGAAATTAATCTCTTGTCACCTTCTTTTGAAAATCATTGTTTAGTACCCACTCATGCTAAGTTTTTAAAAGAGTTAAACACTAACACTAAAATTGACGAAACGGTAAGTGTTAAGTTAACTGATGATCAAACCTCACTAATAAAAGAAGACCCATTTGAAATTAACATTACACCGGTTCCATGTTTCTTTCAAAATTCGTTTATTAGTAATGTTACAATCGATAAAGATCTTTGTGTTAACATAATGCCTAACTACATTTTCGAAAAATTAAGTATTAGTGATTTTTCTCCACTTCAAATACCCATTTTTCTATCCAATCGGAAAGTAATAAAATCAATCGGTATAGTTGAGGATGTATTGGTTCAAACAAATCAAATGGTAATCCCGACCGATTTTGTCATCCTCGATGACGCTCCTCTAGTGTTGGGACGACCATTTGTAAAAACTCACGAAGCTTTGAAAAACCGGAAGTTCAACAATCTACCTCTTCAATTAGGGGCATTTAAAAGAAGTGTCGATCTTGAGCGATCAATGAAATATCCATTCGGCAATGACGACCCCCTAATTGAAGATGAGCCAGAACCACCCGATAAGGTGGGTCTAGCCAAGGACCCTTATAAACGTGGCGCACCACGGAGGCATTCCGCGGAACTATCCGTAGTTTTAGTTTAGATTAACTTTTACATTTTCAAGTTTAGTTCTTTTTTCTCAGGAATAAAACACACTCGGGATGGTGAAGGATGATAAGGGAAGCTTGAACCAACACCCCATGCACAAAAACAGAGCCTCCCGACAATTTTTCTTCATTACAGCAAGTTCAGCACGGGGCCGTGCTCACCCCAACACGCCCCGTGCCCAAGGTTCTGCAGAAAATGCCCAGTTCAGGTACCTGGACACGGGGCCGTGCTCACTGGACACGCCCCCGTGCCCAGCCTTCTATTTACTTTTGGTACTGGCAGTCTGGACACTGGGCCGTGCTCAGCCAACACCACCCCGTGTTCAGCTACCCAGTACCATAAAATATTGTTTTTAACCCACTTTTACACATTTTAATCAACCAAAAAACTTATTTTTGGGACACATTGAGGACAATGTGTAATTTAAGTGTGGGGGGGATGCTAAAACATTGAATCTTGCAAGTCCTAATAACAAGCCTTACACAAAACTCTATTGGAACCGCTAATCACCCCAAATTTTTTCAAAAATTTTCAATTTTTTTACTTGTCTAGGTTTAATTTGGGAATTTCAAAATTCTAAAAAGGTTATATTTTTACAAATTTACAACCGATAGCGTCGTGATAAAAAGAACCAACATAAGAAAATTATGAAAAGGCATGACAAGCTTAGTTAAAATTTAAATATATATACTTGAACACATAAAAACTCATTCCCACAAAAGTGAGTTTTGAGCCTTTATTGAGCATACAAATATATATCTTTAAATTAAATGCTCATTTTTCGTTTCTTGTGTGAATAGCCGCTCGGTTCTTACAACTCTAGAACTTGCCACGACGATACATTCCCGGTCGTTTCCAACTTAAACCCGAGTAAGTAAATGATGGAGGCATTAGGACTAACCCCTTTTTATTTCTACACCATTATTTTTCTTTTTTCTTACCACCTACCAAAAATCCCCCTAGTTAACCCCTTTGAGCCTAAACCTTTTCATTTCTTAACCCAAACCAAACACCTTTTCACCCACCTAAACCCTTTTTATTTTTCACCCTTTGTTTTAGTAACAAGCTCGGTTTTTCGTATGACTTTCCTCAAAAAAAAAAATGTGTTGATGATGAAGCAAAATAAATAAACAAGCAAGTTCATCAAAAATAACTTTGTTTGAATACTGGCTTCATCAAGATAAAAAAAAAGTTGCAAAAATAAAAAGTCTTTCGAAAACCGACGCTTGTTACGCTTTTTCGCCCTTTCTACTAACCACTAACTACTAACCCAACCACCTACCTTTAACCCAAGCCTAACCCTTCACCCAAAAGTCCTCTTGATATTTACAAAGGTATATAAGTTAAAAAGGAGGAGGATTGATTGCTTGGCAAGCCTATGGTAGAAGTAAGTTCCATGCCGCTCTCGAGTGATCCACAAAAATACATTTTCGGCCTAGTGTTGAGTGATCCCCGTGAGGTATGTGAACTTGTATATAAATAAAATTTTACAAAGGCATGTTATGCCCTAATAAGTAATTTCTCTTATGAAAAGTTTTAAATAAATCATGACGAATAGGATTGTAAATAAATAAAAATAAAATTAAATAAAGAATCTTGGAAATCCCGACACTCTACGACAAGCCCAAAAACCTTCTTCTCTACCCATTCCATTTGGGAGTGTAATAGCCACATATTAAAGAGTTTTGCTTGAGGACAAGCAAAGATTCAAGTGTGGGGGTATTTGATGTGTTCAAAATGTAACATATAAATTTCATCAAATGAGGCATAAAACTAACCCTTTTTTAGTACTAATGTTGGAAAAAGTGTGCTTTTGTCTTCCTTTTGTATTTTCAGGATTAAATGAGCTCAAATTAACAAAAGAAGCAAAAAGGCAGCTAAATCTAGCATAAATACAAGAAAAGGAACAAACGTGGCATGCCCG